>JAEIIU010047368.1:0-18079 GCA_018874675.1 Drosophila baimaii
TCGATTTGAAAATTGAATATGTTATTTTTAAAGGTGTAAGCTACCGAAATATGAAAAACAAAAAAAAAATTTTTTTTCGAAATTTCACACTAGTTGTGCCCCTTAAGCGTGGTCAAATTTTATAACCAGATTGATCTTCGTGAGGTTGTGAGAAGATGGTTACCAATTTTGGTAAATCCAGCTGTTAGACTCGTCTGGTAATCCTGATACTGTCTGTTACTTACATTTTCCGTTGGCACCCTATAGTTATTGTGTATAAAGCAGTAAATCTTCCGGCTAATTATGACCATATGTTTATTGTGATGTTTCCTAAACGTTATTTAAATATCTCTTACTTATTTTATTTAGTTTCTTCTTTGAATACACACTCATGTCTACTTGTCCTTAATGTTCCTTAGGTAGCTATGAAATATGTTGGTATATTTTCGTCTGACCCGACTTAGAGTCAAGATATAAAAATTAAAAATTTTATAAGGGAATGCATTGGACATTGTTTTCTGATAAAGGTACTCCAAACAGGTTCAGATTTTATCCACAATATCTGGTAGGGGTTTATGGTTATAGCGGGTTTTACCCACTGGGTGCTTTTTTTGGAAATATTAAGAAAATACATACATATATCTTTGCTAAATACACACATTTGATACTAAAACCTGTGTAGATAATTCTTTTCTTTCTGTTCCTCAAATTAATTAAAATATTTGAGACATGAAATGATTTGTGGGTCACTGAGCGATGGTAAAACATGTCATTGTCATTATTACGGTATTAAAAATCCAGTCCCGAAGTCGGGCTCGCCCACCTGTCCAGGCCCACCTCTCCAGGTGAGGTTATGGTCTTTCATTAACGCTCAATGATTGTCAAAACAGTTGCAAGGCATTTGTTAATTAAAAGCAAGCAACAAATATGCCGAGTCCTAGGAGCAGTAGGACGTGGGAACACGTGCTAAATAAATACGCCAACTTGCTAAGTACCAGCAGACACATCGCTACTGTGCTACCCCCATTGACCCCCACTCAACCCGCTTTGACAGCGACACTGCCGTAAATTCACACGAGCCGTGGCTTTTGTTTGTGTGCGTGCCCAGCGTCGTTTTAATGCATAAAGAAACACACACACACACACACACTCTCGCACAAAAGGAGCCGTCAAAACATTACTTCATCGCCGGCTCGTGCTCGGGGTATTTGTTTATTTTCGCATGAAAATAAATGCGTTTAATGGCGGAAGTTTATGCCTCGTAAAGAGAAGTTAATTAGCTCTCTCGAGTATGAAATTTGTTCCGCCCTCTGTCCACAACCAGGGCATCATCCCATTCCATCTGCTTGTTTCCAATAGCAAATTGAAAATTTTCCAGTAACACATATTCTCATATGCCCAGGGAAAGTTATTTCACTGTGATTTCTGCACATAACTAATTGTACATACTTTACTTTAAAGTTTAGATTTAGTTTAATATAAATCTTGGCCACGCCTAAAAGCTAGCTTTTAAGCCTTACATTTCGAAATCAGTTTGGTTATAATAGATTTATAATAATATAAAATATAATAATATATCTTTGTGGGCTTATTTTACGGTTTGAGTACATTTAAATAATAAACATTGGAGTTATAAGACGATTAAGTTGCAACCTTCTATTTATCTCGCTCGCATTCACCTTAGATTCTAAGGCTTAGAAGCTTAGTCTTTTTAAGCGTGACTAGGGATGTTCATACATACATACACATGTACATGTCTGATATATCGACAAAAATATCGAGCCCATATCGAAAATATTCTAAAGTTTGTTAGATCAACATTTTACATATCGAAAAATATCGCATTTTATGTTAAAATATTGGTATTATCGATAATATCAAACAAACATCCGATTATGTAATTTATTTTTATTATTTTCTTACCAACCATATTTGAAGCATCTTTATTATTATTATATAAATATGTTTTTATATTTTTTTACAATAATTGCTTAACCTAAGCTTAGGCTCTTCTTTGCCACAGCTCAATAAATCAAATCGAATATCGATTTATCGCAAATTTATGACAACGTTCAATATCGCTCCAGTATCCATATTTTCTGCAATGCCTAACCTTTTTCTTACTTGCCATCCAAGAAAATTAAAAATATTAGAGCTCAGTGGCCAGCACCTCGTTTAAAAAGACATTTACTCTATTAAAAACTTGTAAATAGACTTTCAATCGGGATTTGAACATTTTTTTAAAATTATAAAACACGTCTTACAAAAGAGTAAAGTTAAGGAGTTTACGAATGTTCTCTGCTCAAATGCAGTCCTTTTTTTAGTAGAAAAAATGTTGTAAAAAATATGAGGAATGAGAAAAGAAATTTCTTTGAGTGACTGTGACTGCGCTACTGATGTTCCTGCGGGGCAGTTAACACATCAACTTCGTGGCGGGCCGTCGCTCCAGGTGAGTCTTAAAGTCAAGCTGGCGACGTGTTTGCATCTATGCCGCAAAGGCAAATATTTACGGCATCCTGGCTGCTGGCAAGGATGCCCCACAGCTTCCGGCGCAGACAAAAAGTTGAGTTGAGGGACAACCGACAACCGACGACCGACAGAGGAGGCCGAAACTTTCTCAAAAGCGCACGCAACCAAACAACATGAAAATAGTTTTTCCTCTACACATTTATGAAATGTGCACCGCAAGGCTCGTGGGGTGTGGGCTGTGCGTGTGTCTCTGTGTGTGTGTATGTGTGCGAACAATAACTTTCACTTTGCTGGGGGAAGTGGGGACAAGAGCTGGGAATAAGCGGCTTAAAACTTGCGCTAGGATGCCCAAAAGTGTCGAGGCAGCAACTCTCGCAGGACACGGGTTCAGGAAGCAGGAGACACGAGGCAGGAGACAACTGCCAACTGCCATTTTTGGCAAATATTTGCACAGATAATGAAAGTGCACCCCGCCTCGCCCCCCCCTTACACACTCGGAGCCCGGGCGTGTGTGTTGTGTGTGCGCCTGGCCGATAGTTGGCAGTTGGACAATGTGTTGAATTGAGTTTGCTGCCTGCTCTCGGGCTCCGATTTTGTTGACAATTCACTTTGCAGCGGTAATTGACCCTAATGCTGTTGCTTCTGGTTTCGTTCGCCTCCGTTAAATCGATGCCATTTTTGGCAGCAAAATTCAATTTGGCAAAGAAGTCGCTCTCACACACACACACCACACACAGGCCACACACACGCCGAAATGGATATTGCACGTGCCTAAATACATTGCAAAAATGTCAAAAAGCACGTTTCAGTGCTTTGTGATTTCGCTTTTGCATGTCATGTGGCCCCAAAACAAAACTTTGAATTTCGGGGCGAGCTGCGAGCTGCGAGCTGCTCTGTCAGTTGCCAACTACGTGACTATCATGAGGCATTCTCCCATTCACTTTACCAATAAATGTCGTTTGGGCAATGTGCTGTGCGCGCCATGGCCATAAGGACCAGCCCGTGGCCGGACGGGGAGTCAAAACAATCCCATCTAATTCAATTACAATTACTCAAACATCGTTTTGGCCAAAGGCGGCAGCAGAGTGTCGCCGCTCTGGCCCTGGCCGAAAATATTTAAATGCGAATCGATTTGCCGGGATTTCCCGAGGCCGCCGGCCCCCTCCTGTTGCCAGGCTCTGTTTCAGTGCAATCGTCTGTGGCTAATCGTCTGCTATTTGCTCGATGTCTGTGCCGTCCGTCTGGCCTCCAAAAGCGCCGAAACACTCGCATTCACAGTCACATTCAGATCTACATTCACATTCACATTCACATCCACATCGCCATGCACATTGTCAGACAGGGCCATAAATTAGGCAGTTGCTAAGTGCTTCGATGTTTGCCTGTGGCTTCGGCTCCAGCTCCGGCTTTGGCTTTGGCTCGGGCTCTGGATCCTGCCTCGAACCCCGCCTGGGTTCCGGCTCTTTGGGTCCCTGCAGCCGGGACAATGCCGGCCAAGATTTATACCATGTTCGCACTTTCTTTTCGGATACCCCGGCCATGTTCCCCGACGCATTGTGTTCAAATCCATGTGTCTACATTAAAGCCTGGCCACGGGATTCGGGCATAAATTGAATTCAGGCCGGAGTGGCAGCTAAAAAAAAACTCAAATCAAATATTCAACTGTTTTGGAAATGTGTCGGGGAGTCAGTGTGTGCGTTCGGTTTTCATTTACTAAAAAATCCAAGCGATGTTCGACAGTTAAACAATGAAAACTGCCCGGGAATATGTTCAGCATTTTATATTTTCTCTTGGCAGGCCAGCTAGCTAAATATTTTCATTACATATGTACATATGTACAGAATCTGTACTTATATCAGCGGGGATATCACACATTTTCTGCACAAATATTTCTCTTAGCATGCACTTCTATTTCTGTGGCTGCAATTTTCCAGAAATAGCAATTAGCAAACGGCAAAGGGTGACATGGAAGAGCAAGGACTAAGGACTTGGGCCAAGTCTATTGAGAGGACAAAAAACCCAATTATCACATATTCAAGTCAAGTGCTTGCCTTCCGCTCATCCCTTGTCCACGTTGACTGGCTCTGACTGTGATTGCGACGTTGGTTTTGATTCCAGCTGAAAACTAATTTTCGTGGCACTGGCTTTAAGGGTACACAGCGAAAAAAAAACGCCATTAGTTTCTCTATTCCTAGTTTTTTTTGGGTTCTTGAAGAAGTGTTTTTAGAGCTATGTAGTAGTTTACTTTAAATTATCTTATAAATTCGTTTATTATTTTTTTATGTGTATTTTTTAAAAATATGTTTTATATATTTAATATACTTTCATCGGGACTGGACTATATGCCAGCTATCACATAGATAGTTTTTGTCAGTAAACTTCGTTATCAGAAGGAATTAAACATTTGGTACATTATTTTAAATAAATTTCTGACAGCACAAAACCAAACTTTTGTTAATAAATTTAAATGGTTCTAGTTCACCGACTATATTTAGTAACTATATACATATAACTATATATTAACAGACTTTAAGAGCTCAAAATCCGAATATTTAGAGGCAAACCAATATAGGATTCAGATTCTGCTTCTCAAAATGTATTACGGGGTTATCAAGGATATTTTCAGCACTCGAAATATGTAGCTTTAAAGCAGTGGTCCCCACCATTACAATGACATCTCAACATAGCATTTGTGTGTGTAATTAATAGAAAATAGTGATTGCAGATGAGAAGAAAAATAGCTAAACTGTTTTGTAATTATGCATTAAACTACGTCGATTTATCCTACACCATTTTATCCTAAAAAAAGCTAGGATTAGCTACCAAATTACAAGCAATAAATTTCTAGTTATATTTTGTCCGGCTGACCCGCGGAAAAAGGCTATGCGGACCACTGCTTTAAAGGATCGAAATTTGTAGCTTTTAAAGTTTGTCCTATATGGTGACATTGGGTGTAACTTGGGTTACATTAACTCCTCTGATCTTTGTTCCCTGTGTATAGACTAAGACTTGCTTTGGTTCAGTTTTTAGTCCGGCCAAATGTTAATTGAAGGGGGCAGCTTGCCGGGGTGAATTTCTATTATTTGACTCCTTCGCCCCGGCCAATCCAAGCCGACTGAGCTCCGAGTCCGGCTTATGGTTATAGATTGGCAGTCAGATAGGCCAGCCGCCAGCCGCCAGCAATCAGTAAGCCAGCAGGGCGGAGGGCGAGTATGTTCCTAGAAATTACCCCCGGCTCGGGCCCTGAAAAGCTCTTTCGCTTGCCTTTTTCTATTTGAATTGCTTTGCCAGTGCCTGCACGTGCACACACTTTTAATTACACTGCACATTTGCACTTCAACTGCAGGTGCGGGCCCAGGTGTAGTCGTGGCCGTAGCTTTTGCTGCAGGTGCCGAGACACGTTGACAGTGGCGATGGCTCGGGGAGGGATTCGGCCCGTTTTCGGGGCCGGGTGTTCCGCCGGGCAACGGGGCGAATGGGTGATGAGCGACGGGCGATGGGCGATGGGTGGGGCAACAGTTGCTCATTCACGCCACGTTGCACAAACACAAAACATCGACGCTGGCATCCTTGCCGCAACCTTGGAGCTGTCGTTACATATTTCGCTGGGAAAAACTGCTCCGATCAAGTGTCTGGCCAGAGATTAAAGCTTAGGAGGATACGTACGGGCGGATGCGAGAAGTATCTGCAACTGTTGTCCAATTTAAATTCAAAACAATTTGTATTGCCTCGTCCACCTGCCGCCAGCTGTAGCTTCATTTGCGTACTTTTCCTCTTCCTCATTTTATTCCGTTTGCTTTGGGCCTGTCCCGTCCTCGCTCTCGTCCTTGTCCTCGTCCTGGTCCTCGTCCTCGACGTCATCGCATTTTTCTTAATTTTTTAGCGTTTTATTTTGATGAGAAGTCATTTATTTTCATTGCCGCCGCTCCACCGCCGCTCGGCGCCGGGCAACATTTTAAGTGAATTTGTGCGGACACTCGGAAAATTTAGTTTCACGGAATTTAAGCAAACCCAAATGGCCAAATGGCCAGCGGGCCAGCCCCTTCACACATTAACTGCTCTATTGGATTACCCGCCAAAGAGTTTGCCACGAAAACTAGCTAACTGAGCCAAGCAGAGAAAACACTAACAAATGGCGTTAAATCAACACTCAAACACCTTGCCGAGCTTCCTTCGGGTGTGATTCCAGGTGCCAGACTCTAGATAGAGTCCACACACCTGCTTCGGCTCCTCATCACCCCCCGTTCGAGTGGAGTGTTTGCTGGGTAAACAGACAGGTAAGTGAGCTTAAAATTTCACATCACGCATACGCACGCGGCACGTTGGCCGACGCCAGGCAGGAACTTTTGCATTTCGGCGGTTGCGGCAATCGAATTAATTATCGAGATAACATGTCGAACAAGACCAGACCCGGGTTAACCACAAACGAAATAAATTCCTGTGGGAGCGCAGGTCGATGCTCTGTGTGTGTTTTCAGTGTTGATTTTGCGGCCACTGCGAAAATCGCAGCACAACCTCATACACTGTTGAGCGTTCTACAGTATTTTCAATTACTATTTCAGCATCTGCTGTGATTACAATGCGCTGCGATTGCGTTCGAGGATATGCTCGATATGCGTCGGCAATAACTTTTTCAGGGGAAATCAGTCGGAGGGACGGAGGACAACTTCTTGGCTGGAATCGGAAGCCACCGAAGCATTCCAGCTAGTCAACCTCTGGCTTTTTTGCCATGGCAAGGCAGTGCATTAGTAAATTGAAAGCGGAGCCGAGTACATGCCTTTGTGTGTACACCAACATGAATGCAAGACACTAACATAAATAAGGAGAGCACACTGGGCGGAAAAGGAGATATTCAGACAAAGTAACTAAGTATTGGTGGCATTGAATCATCCATCAGGATCGGTAGAGAAGAAGCTATTAAAATAACCAGCTTCTTTTATACTCGGAAGTCTAGTTTGTTAAATTTAACATTATGAGTATAACAAAGTTGATATCTGTACAACAATATGGATTGACTTCTTTGATCTCCAACCCTTCACAATGGATGATCTGGGTTCTTCCACTCAAAGCGCGACTTGAACCATTTCCGAGCTTATTTAAATCTTAATTAGACTCTGAGTAAAACCGCACTACAAAGATCTCTTATTTCAAATGAAAAACACAAAGGAAAAGCTATTTAAGAGCTACGTTTTATGTATGAAATTATAGTATCGAGTCAACAGAATGGCTTTAAATCTCTCCAGGCCCTACAGCTCTTCCTTACAGACATTTAGATCTACTTCGAGTAAGTTGCCACACTTTTATAGTACATTAAAGGTAGCAAATAACAAGCAACAAATAACATTTAGAATAACAAATGTTTATCTCTTGTCTTATATAAAAAACTTCAATAAATTTGCTGCAGCTTAGTTAGTTATAGTTTAAGGCATGCAGGTTTTCTTTCAAGTGTTGGCGCCGACTGAGGCAAACTATGCTGCTGCCCAGGTTTTCCATTCAATCAGAAGAAGATAAGGCTCTTCAATCTTTGCATATAGCCCGAGAACGAGATATTGGAGCGAGATAGCTTTGAGAGCGAAACCAACCCGCTCACCTAATGATGTGCTCGTTGACCAACACAGGCAACTGGGCTAAAACAGATCCCTCTGTCCGGACTGATTTCGAGAGGTGCTCCACGTGGAGCCGGCCAAGGTGGGTGCAGCTCACCGAGTGCATTAATAACAGCCGGCCTGCCCGCCTGGCTAAGCGATGCGCACGGCTGTGGCGAGTGGCCTACGCAGCACTTTTTCGCATATTTAGTGGAGTGTGCATAATGCCCGACAGTAGACCCGAAACTGTCAAACTTAACACTTTGCCATTAAAAAATGGATGGTAATAAAATAAAACAAAAAGGAAGGCGGAGGCGGAAAGAGGAAAAGGCAGCAACTGCTGAACCAAAATTAATCAAGCGTGAAAAAGTGTTTGCAAAGAATTTTGCGCCGCCATTTATAATTTTTTTCTCTGCCCCCCATCTGCGCGGCTCGTCCTGCGTCCTGCGTCCTGCGTCCTGCGCCCTGCCTCCGCGGCTTCAAGTTCCCCTTTCCCCCGGCCAGATTCATTTTTTCCCCCCGGCTGTGGGCCATTTCCATTGGCATTTGCTGAGCTGTAAATGCTGTTGCCCGCTTGTTACTTACAATTAGGCGCACGAGTCAGCAGAAAGCACGCGGACGAGGATAAAAAGCGAAAAAGACACTAAATGAGAAAAGCAAATTGGAAAATTACAAGACTTACGAAATGCACGGGGTCAGCGCTTATGGAAATTGAAAGGAATTGAAAGGATTTTAATGCACATTAGGGAAAAGTTTTTAATTTCAGCAAAAGGTCAGCAACAAGTTCGAGCCCCGGGATGCCCGCCGCGGCTCTGACATTGGAAAGAGCAAAGTTGGAAGGTTGCCCTTTTCCGCTACGGGCTGCTTACACGAGCCGAAAATATATTATGTATATAAGAATTATAATAATATTAAAATAGTAAAGAAAAGGAATTTTTCTATGTGTGTCTACGGATATGTCCGATAATTTACATGGTCTTAAACTTCGTGCTTAATATCGTATTGAAAATATCGTTGGGCTTGATATATCTATTTTCTCGATAATAAAGAAAAAATGTTCGAACATTTTATTACGTGCCTATTAATTAATGAGTTAATATATCTAAAGGATAAATCCGAGATAATATATCGGAAAAAATGTCCAGCTCAATATCCTATCTACAAATTCCTAAAGTTCGATATATCGCATTATGAAATATCGGAAAATATCGAATTTATGCTAAAAATATCGATATAATCGATAATATTAAACAAATATTCGCAAATGTTATTTGTTTTTTTACAATCTATATTAAGAACATGTTTTTTCAGTAAATTATCAGTTCTTAATACATTACCAACTATGATTGTCTCAGTTAAGCAAAGTCTTTTCTTTGGCACAGTTCGATAAAGTAAAACATATCGATTTGTCCCGCAACAATATATCGATATGTGTGCCTATACCGAAATGCTGACTCATTTACTTACATTTACATACAAATATATGATATAAGTAAGTAGGAAGTAAGTATTATTGATTTTAGTTTATTGTTTCAGATTGCGGCTGGCACTGTCCCAAAGTTTATTATATCTACAATTAACCCTTTTCAATAGATAGGCCCTTGTTTCGCTGTTGGCTGATTTAAATTCGGACCCCAAGGAAGGGAAAGCACCGAATAAAAGTAAACTTGACGAGCTCCAATATCCGAAACCGTCATGAGCACATCTTTATGGCCATTTCTTTTCCATTCCGTTACATGCATTGAGAGAAATAAAATGTACCCAGCCGAGCATGAGGGAACGGAAGGAATTACTTCCGAATTGAGCAAAGTTTGGGGCCATTCGAAGGCATTTGCTATTCTATGCCGATAGCCTTTTATGTCCAATTATCAGCGACGGCGAACGGCACGACCGAGTAAATGAAATTGTCAGGACCTGTACACGGGACGGAACGGGAAAAGGCAGCGTTCTAGGGTTTTGTTTTTGGCAAAACAATAAACTGAAATTATGGCCAATGACAGCTGACATTTAAGCCAAACACAGGGGCGCACAATGGCATCGATTCGAAATGGGCTCGAAGGCATTCGAATGGAAAACTCGATCCCTTGTGCGACTGTAAATGGCACACAAAGCGGAAGCCGGCGGAAGCCAGCGGAGTGGCTGCGAGGTCGGCATAAAGCCTCAATCAAGTTTCAATGAAGTTCTTTAAATGTAAACCATAATTTGCAATGCCATTTTCGAGCAATTTGCGATGGAAGCCAGGGCTAATGCAGCATGACCACAAGGAAAATTCTAAAAAGCCAAACGAGAAGGGAAACTAATAATAAAAATGTTAAAATAAATCTTGCGTGCGCTCTGAGGGCAGAGTCAGTCTTTCGCCAGCTCTGTCTGCCACTCCCGCTCTCGGTCTGGTCTGGCCAGGCAGCATAGATTTATGCATCCATTGTGCTGGGATATGAACAACCCTCTTATATTTTATGCGCATAATGGCCAACTACGACAACACTCGCACACACACACACAAAGGCCAGAAGGGATGGGCAGTGGCGCAGGACGGACGCGGAGGCGGAGACGGTGGGCTGGTGATTGAGATTGGGATTGAGCCTCGGGGGCGTGGCACAGTGGTCGAAAGTGCCAAACTGCTGATATAATAATCAATGGCCTTGAATACCAAGTCGTTTATCACAAGGCAAGAAAATACATAAAGCTGGAGAATACCTTTGGAATTTAAATATTTTTAAGTCGATTTTTTTCATCTCTAGGTTTAGTTGGGTTGATTTAATATATTTATTTTATTCTTTGTTATTTATTTATATCTTTCACAACAAAAGCTCATCAGTAAACGTAGCTTTCAGTCGAACTTCAATAGAATTCAGACTTGGGAAGTGCACTCCTTTCAATTATATTTAAGCTGACCCGTTGGAATAAACTTAAAAAAGGTACAATTAATCGACGGGAGATAGTTTATATGTGTTGTGTTAAGCCCAATGCTCCCAGTTTATTGTTGTATTACCATTTGAGCAATTTTACAAGATTTACAAAAAAAAAGCGTTTTTACATTTTAGTTTCCATTGAAAGATGCACCACTGTGCTTGGTGCGGGGTCGGTACCGTCTTCTCAACTGGCCCGAGGTTGTTTTTGTTATTTTCTTGTTATTTACACGAAATTGCGCCTGAGGTCATACAGCTGGCTGTCATTGAAGGTGTTAAAGTTCAAATTGTGACGCGTGGTATGAGGGTGAGTGTGGTGTGTGCTTGTGTGTGTGTGTGGCCCATGATTACGGGGCATAAAGGCATAAAGAGTACAGCGGCTTAGACTACGACTTTCACTTTTCAGGGCCCCATTACTTTCACAGGAGTATATGCAAATAGTGTTCAGCCAGCACGCTTGGCGGGGCAGGATTCGATTGGATTGGATTGGATTGGATCGGGTCCGAAAATGGCTGGCGGGCCACCCTGAAAACGATGTTGCACCATCGAAACTAAAACATACAGATAAATATTCCACCAGCGATGAGCAGAGTGCAACTGTTGTACTTTGGTACTTAGGGGCTGTCCATATATTACGTAATCACCTTAGGGGGGGGAGGGGGTCAGCGATATGATTATGTTTGATTACATGGGGAGTGGGGGGTCTACGACAATGATTACGTAATCATTTAATATCAAAATATATTTAACAGAAAATAATTTTTATTATTTAGTTTTAGAAAAATTTTATGTATGATTACGTCATCATAGGGGGAGGGGGTTCTTTCAATGATTACTTTTGATTACATAGGGGGGGAGGGGGTCAAAAATTACCAAAAACGTGATTACGTAATATATGGACAGCCCCTTACTTGGAGGTACAACATAGGGAAGAGAAAATCGATTTGCTTTAAATATATACATAAGTACATAGTAAGAATGTAAACTAGCTTAAATTAAATTAATCCCACATAAGTTCAAATATAAACAAACAACTGAAATGATATGATATAAGTAGCTTTAAATTAATTTATTAAACAGAATAATCTACGTCTCAGTTCTGTGACACTTGCCTACATGTAAATCAATCGGACTAAGGCTTAGATCCTATATCTTAATAGGGATCGAAGAAATGTACTTATTATAAGGACTTAACTATCGCAGTATTTTCCTTTATAAAATAGTTTTTATTTTTTACAAATTTCTTTTATTTTAAAGTAAAAAATACATTTGTGCAAGATATAAGTGTTCATTTAAAAGAAATTAAAATGTGTTGGTAAGCTACCAAATGGTATATCGACAGAAAGATATCGAAATAATATAATAATATAATATATATATAAATATCGGACTCAATATCATATCGAAAAATATCGCACTATATGTTAAAATATCGATATTATCGATAATATCGAACAAATATCCAAAAATTTAATTTTACTTTAATTTATATGATTCTATTTCTCACCGACTCTATTTTTTAAACATATTTAAAACAAAATTTGTTACATATTGTATATTGTTATATTAATTTGAACTAAGCTTAGTTAGGTAGTTTTTTTTGGCACAGTTCGATATTTGAAACAGAATATCGATTTATCGCAACTTTAAAATATTTATTAAGCCATCACCCTTTTTGTCAAATATCGGTACTGTATAATATAGTTCTCTGCCATCAACTCAACCTAATTAACAAAAATATATATTCAGCGATGACAACGGTGCGTATGTGTGATTCAAACCAAATACTTTACTATGTAGGTACAAGAAATAAGTATAATGTGCCCGGCGGCGCCCCATCACTGCACACTGCTTGAACGTATAAACAGGATTTTCGAACCTGCTGCACATGACCATTAGAGCTGTGGTTTCCTTGGATTTCCACTGAAACCAGGCCCAGTCGTAGCCGAAAGCGGGCCACAGCCAGGGGGAGGGCGAAAAAGGATTGATGGAAAATCAAATAAAATGAATTTCACCATGCCCGGGCTGTAAGCTGGCGCTGGGAAATTCGCAGGCGAAGAGAGAATTTTCCGGCTCGCACAGATTTAAGAGCAATTAACACGACCGCTCACAACGATAATTGAATATGAGCGCACATGAGTGCACTGCGAAGTCCATAATTGGACACCGTTGGTAATATTTATATTTGCAAATTGTTAAACATCAACCGGGCCGGGTCGGACCAATTAGCGCGAAATCAATTAGGGGTTTCGCCTTCCGTCGCCGCTTGAAGCATGTCCAACAAGTGGAGAGGCGGCGCAAGGGGCTGGTGGTGGCTCAGTGACCACCGTCGGACCACCCCCCATCGCCATCTTCATGCCCATCCGCCTGCTCCCCAAATCCTCTTTGCCTAAATATATCCCTGCTCGACGCTGTCTTCCAATATGTATTTACTTTCAATTTTAGGCACAACACTCATTTGTTACAGTCGGCGAGCGGCGTTCGCCGTCTTATCTGCTCGTGGGCCAGCTCCGCCGCAATTTCCATTTGCATTGGGCTTGGCTTTGGCCGGATATGGAGCCCGGGCTCGGGCCCGGGAAAACACAGCAGAGCAGCAGAACAGCAGCAGCAGTCTGGCTCCGCACAAGCAGTGTAAACAAAGGAGGCAAAAACCAAACGATGGCAAACAAGCCGCCGAGCGCCTGCCAACAAATACATGTACATGCAGAGAGAGGAAACAAAAAAGCAAAAACATGGCCACCGGAGCGGTAGAGGGCACATAAAGCGAAAAATGTTCTTGTTAACAAATTGCAAAACATTTGCTTTTTGAAGACAAATTACTCGTGGTAAAACAAATTGCTTTGCTCCTCCGCTGCTTCTTCATCAACTCCAGCTCCGGCTCCGGCTCCGGCTCCAGCTCCCAGCTCCTCCAGACATTAAATTTCGAGTGTGTGTGGGCCGCATTTAAATTTGATAAACGTGTATTGAGCCAGGGAGTTCAACTGCACTTGAAGCCCCAGGCACACCATGCCATTCGATTGCACTTAAGCCGCGATGGGTCAACGCCTAATTAGCGAAACCGACCCCCCTTCCGTTTCGCCCGGCAAAGCGGAAGCGGAAGCAGCAGGTAACAGCTTAAATGTAACTTTAAGCGCCCTAATGAAGACAATTAAATGAGCTTAAGGCGAATGCTCGAGCGGGCTTAGCAGTCATGGCGATACTCGTACCTTCTGACCACACAGCCCCCAGCTCAGTTTCCACACTCCCAGCAGGGCTGCCAGAATGCTGTATCAAGAACAAAACCAAAGTAAAGAACAACTTAAGGAAAAGTTTAGCAAAAAAGCATAGAAAAGATATGCGGAGATCGATGTGGTCTTGAAATCAATAAATAAGGTGATATATAGGTAAACTATTCTAAGCTCTAAAATGTTGTGCTAAAGAGCACCAAAAATATCGATAAATCGATACTGTATCGATATTTGACGCACAAGTCGATACTATATCGATATTTTACGCAGAAGTCGATATATAAATCGATAGTTGTACCAAAGACGATCTTAAAGTTAGTTTCAATAATTCTAGTTAAACAAAAATATGAAAATCGAATACAAAATGTACACCGAGAGAAAAATACACATTGCACATTGGGATGAAATGCCTTTATTTTGGCTACAACCGTAATATAAAAGCTAGAAAGTTGAAACTTGGAGAATTTGCTGCTTATATTATTTGTGAATTTCGATTTTTTTTTACAGTGCAACCTCGCCTGCCTTGCCGCCCACATAATAGAACTGCATATACAATTCATATTATTGTTGTTATATTTTTTTTTAATTTTTTTTATCCACAATTGTTAGAAAATTTATATATTTTAATATTTTTGCATATTATAAAAAAGCTTAATAAACGAAAACTTAAAAATAAGTATATAAATTTGTATTAAAAGTTCTTCTTCTAAATCAAAATCAAAATATGGTATACTCTTAAGCTCGTCTTCAAGACAATATACTTGGGCTGCATCTTCCGGTTTGGGAGAAACTAAAAGTGCAATAACTTCACTTGGCAATGAGCGTGATTTTGAACTCTTTTTTGGAGCGGTGCTTGATATGTAAGGATCAGAAAAATCCAAAGCTTGGTTAAATTGTTCACTCGCGCTTGTAATATTTGTTGCGAACCTTAGATGCGTTTTCGCCTAAGCAACCAACAGGAAATACAGATGATTCATTTATTTGTGGACCATGAACTAAAATTTTGTGTACTGTAATTAAATGCAAACGAAGCGTTTCTTAATAAATCTTTTAGACATTATCGATATGAGCCCGATATTTTTCCCGATATATCACTGGGATTGTTCCTCGCCATAAATGTATGTGCACCCCTAAGCACCGATATATAATTTTTAAGCCCGATAAAGCACAGGTAAAGTTTAGCAATATTTAATAAATAATTAAGAGTCCATTTAAAGCTGAATTAGAACATATCAGCCGCGCTGATGTTCAGATTGTATTCCTTGTTATTGGCAGTTCGGCGAATAAAACCCCGGGCCCGGTTGCTAATTGCTTCTCCGGGCATATGAGGCATATGAGAAATGGCCAGCGCGGCGCATTCGCCGGCGGCAAAAAAGCTGACCAAAATATATTTGTTAATTTGTGCATGCACTCGATCATAATTTGAGTAATTATTTTTGCAGTGGTGCACCGCACACACCCCTCGCCACGCGGCTGGCTGGCGTTGCCAAGGGAATGCCCAGAGAGCTGTTGACCACGATTTGCAGTTGCGAGCTTCGTTATGGCCATAAATTCCTGGCAACTGCCAACTGGCCACGGACAGCGGCAAATGGCAAGGGCATATTGAAGCTAGTGGGGTTTTCAGCTTAAAATCAGCTCACCTGGCTGCGATTAGCCGGAATACATTTGGCCGAAACTACTTGGCGCCTTCCACATGCCTGGACACTTGCATAAATTGGCCATTAAGTGATGTATCAGGCGGGGGCGATGCGGATTGTTAGCCTAAGTAAACAGGACTCTCCGACGGATGGTCGTCTATCCATCAGCAAAGTTTCGCTCGACTTTAAAGGGATTCCGGGGCGATTAGCAGGGAGGGAGGAGGGAGTCTGCAGTCGTCTGACCGGCAGCTAAACCCTTTCAGGCACAGGGCATTAATAAGTCAAGTCAAGCCGTCCTGCTGGGGGCTGGCGGGGTGTGAAAAATACAGGAAGAATTACATGCTCCAGCGCATAACTTGGCCGAGCAGGACCTTGTGCCCTGCATAATAAAGCCTGCGCTCCGTCGATGGCTGCTCCTCCGATGGCCAATTCGGTAAACAATGCGGGCGCACTATGCAAATGAGCATATTAGTAAAGCCAGCCGCCGAATTTGCATAATTTTTTCACAGTTTGGCCGTGTTTGCGGCACAGAAAGTGTTGCGAAAGGGGCAAAGGTAGCTGCAGGCGCTCGAATTTGAATGATGTGCTCAGTTGATTTGTGGGAAAATGAACAGGATCGCGAACCCTGGAGCAGGCGGCAGGAAGCTGGAGAAGACGGACTCGCATTAGCCTGTCCCGACGCACTTTATATTCATGCCGCAGTGTGCATAAATATAATTTCTTATATCCCCGGCTCCGGGGGCGGAGCTCTGGGACTGGGACACGGACATGAACTGGGACAAGGACATCGACTTATGCCGAGCACGTCCACAGGTCCGCCGCCGCCCCGCATATTGGCATTTGTTGCACTCTATAAAATCCGCTTAACGTTTGCCACTGCAACTATGGATGCAATCAAAGTAAAAATACATCACCATTAACGGCCGGCCACAGGAGTTGGGCGGCAGTCGGGACTTTGCAACTGCAAATCCAAAGGATGCTCCCCTGAAATATCAATTATTGCATTCAGTCCACTCGGGGAGTCCGTTTCGGCTCGGTTGACTTCCGTTCGGTTCGGTTCAGTCGAGCATTAAAATGATGCTTAATTGTGCTGCGTGCTGCGTGGCTGGCGGAGATAAAAAACGTGGCAGCAGTCACAGCATCCGACGCGACGGAGGGACAGTCGCTCCGACAGCCGACAGCCGACAGCCGGCAAATGAAAATGTTAACATAAAAATTAATGACAACAAAGCAGTTCACGTCTGTGTAATTGTGCGTTGAACTCTGCCTCCGCTCATCTGACTGCACACCGGGCGCCCGCCGAGCTTCAATCTAAAACGATAGCATACTTAACGGGGCCGGTTAGGTCGCATGCCGGAATGGCCATGGTTCTTTGACACGATAACTTAAATACTTCACTCAACTTGAATTGAACCGAACTGATATATATTGTATATATATATTGTATACATATATTGTAATATAAGGGATTAAAGGACAAAACGTTTAAACTGTTTTTACAATTAAACCAAGGGGATTCTACAGATCAGAACTTATTTGTTCGCGTTTAAATCATTATAATTCTTAAATATTTAATTATGAATACGTCTTTTATTCCGTAATTGATGATAAGCACATTTACATTGCCTTATTTTATTTTATTTAAACTTAGTCCCGCAATAAGCTGAAATAGCATTGCAAATTAAAAAAATAATAACAACTTAATTTGGTATTATGCCAGTAATTTAATAAAGAGCCTCTTGAAGAGCATATTTTATGATCGGTTCCCTCTAAGTTCGTATAGGAAGCACGATAAGAAAGACTCGAAATACCATTTAGTATTCAATTTTGGACTAAAGATACGTGTTTATGGCACTCTATCAACCCCGACTAATCTTTATTAATATAAAGTAATTATTTGATTAATTATTGATACCTTAATGGCAGAATTATTTAGTTTTCAGCGCGCAAAAATTTACTAGAATCAACCCCCGACTGTTCTTGTAATCGAAAGAAGTTTATGTTGCTTTCAAAATCCCAGGATATTAGGACGTTGAGCATATGTTTAAAACGTATTACAGAAGACATATCCGACCCTGATAAGTTGATGTACTTTATATCAGCATCACCAGGAGCGTCGATATAGAGATCTCTGTATGTTTAATGCGAGTTTCTCGCTTAGTTTACATGTTTTCGGTTGAAAACTTTCCAGGGTTCTCTTAACCTATATTTTTATACCCTTGCAGGGTATTATAATTTTAGTCAGAAGTTTGCAACGCAGTGAAGGAGTCATT
>JAEIIU010047371.1:0-11209 GCA_018874675.1 Drosophila baimaii
AGGAAACAGTTGCGATGCATAAAATTAACAAAAATATATTTTATTTATTTATTAACTTTTCAACGAAAAACATATTCTTTTATGTGAAATGATTAAACTTAAACATGTTAAGGAATGAAATGCTTAAAACTAATAATATTAACGAACAAAAGTTTTAAATTGTCACTTTTTCAGAGATTAAATGAAATTAAAATTAAATACAAACAAATGGCCTCCAAATATAAACAGTAAACTAACGAAATAATTATATATGTATGTATGTATGTATGTTGTATGTAGCTCGATTTGTATCGGAATATTCGATCACTATCGATCTCGATTGTGATCGAACTGAATGCAAGCAGCCTTCTCGATCATTCTTTGCCGCTCAAACAAAATGTTCGATCAAATCCGATCAGGTGCGGAGCAAKCAAGAATGATTGGAACTGAATGTTYGCTTCGATCACACTCGCTAACGATCATTCAATTTTGTTGAAGCAAAGTTTTGCATCACAAAAAATCTGAGTCAATGATCGAGTATGATCGAAAAATTCTTGATCGTTGCAGCTCTCTGGTACGAACCAGAGGGAAGACACTTAGGCTGGCCAAGAAGTGCTTCCCGACATATCCTAAAACTATCTCGAACATTGTGCCACTTTGTAGTTCCAAGCGTAGCTGTCTCGCGAATCCTGAAGTCGAGCTTACCCACCGTATTTTGCAGCTTCTTCGGCACAGCAACCGCACTCACATCAAGTAGAAGCAATGGTGGATCGCAGCAAGTCCCTTGCTAAGACCGGTCTTAACCTGGCCAATGCGGTGCGAATTATCAAGAGAGCCGTGCTCAAAGTATATCCCGCCACGAAGGCCGCCTGCAACTCGTGTGCCCTTAATATTAATCAAGCGCTCAAGCCCAAGTCACAGAGCCCTATTCCGGCATTCATAGCCCAGGTTCTGAAACCCAAGCCCCTGGGTCCGCCCATTCCAGTCGCTCCGTCTGGGGAACCAGGCGCGGAGCTACTGCCACCAAGTAGGGAAGGTACTTCCTCGCGCCACAGTTCGCTTTTTTCGTGACTGGAATCCCAGTCGAGTCGCTCATCACTTTTCCCCTGCCTCTCTCCCCAGGTTGCGACTGGCTGCACGAGATCTCCATCAGTGTGCGGGCCGTGAAGTCGCACAATCGGATCGCCAACAGCCGGATGCAGCGCATAGCCATGCTGGAGAGCAACAATCTGCTGGAGCAGCTTCTGCGCATAGCCAGTGACCCGGGCTCCAGTCCGCTGGCCAAGAACATGTCGCTCGACGTGCTTAACTGGATTTGCTTCGTCCGGCTGAACCGGTTCCGCTCGCCCAAGTCCGAGCGCCTCAAGGACCAGATCAACAAGCAGACAGCGGCCAGTATCCAGGACCTGCTGGCACAGCAGTTCGAGTGCATTTCCCTCTCCGAGAAGCACATCGAACAGCTGCTGCGCAACTGCGTCATCTACAGCGAGCGGAGCACGGCCCACAAGTGTGTAAAGCTGCTGATTATGCTGACAGAGTAAGTGCCCAGAAGAGTCCCGAGGCGCTCATTTAATTTAAAACACAATCCCGCCTGCAGGGGAGTCACCAATCTGCCGGCGGAGCTGCAGCATCACACGACGCTGGATCACAGCTTCAAGGCGGCCATTGCCAGCACCTTCCACGAGCTGCCGCGGGCGCAGTGCGGCAGCGTGGTGCGCTGGTACATGATGCTCACGTGCGCCACCTCCACCGCGGAGTCCCACAACAGCATCTCCGAGCAGGCGATCCATCTGCTGAAGGAGATCTCCAGCGAGATTGACAAGCGCTGGGATCCGTACTGCGCCCTCTTGAGCACGCGCTTCGGACTCTACGGCTACCCCTTCGAGCCGGAGATCTTTGACTTTGACTTCCCCAACATCAATCGCCACGGGTCCAGCTCGTCGGTGGCCCTGACCAACGTAATTCGCAGCAGCGCCACCATCCTGCCGGTCACCGGGCTGGACATCAAGCGCCTCAGCTCCATAGGTGGGGTCCAAATCAGTTCTGATCAACGCGACGCAGGTGATAGTTTGTGATGTGTTTGTTCTTGCAGACGGCGTCGACTTCCGCACGTTCCCGTACCTCATCCGGGGCAAGAGCATCAGCAACCAGCTGCGGGGACTGCTGGAGGTGGTGCAGCTGCACTTCACCTGCGTGCAAACCTCGGAGGCCACTCGCATCGACAACATCGACAGTGTGGGCGGTAATTCCGCCGCCAGCGTTGTCATTGAGGACGTCATGATGATGCCGAAGCTCAAGGTGGCCAAGGAGAAGGACGAGGAGCTGGTAAGCCGAAATAAAGGTTGCTGAAATCTGAAGCAGACGATTGTAACGAGATTTGTTAACAGCTCAACGACCTGGTGAACGATGTCGAGAGCCTGGTCGAGGAAATGAAGGAGCAGGAGAGCAAGGTCAACTACGACGCCCTCGACGCCTACGGCTTCAAGGATAAGACATGTAAGTCATCTTACGACGCGTATTCCCTATCGGGAAATTAATCTATTATCCATCGATATCGACCACCTATCCAGCAGTCTCCTCGCTCGCCGACCTGGAGCACGCCTTGAAGGAGGAGGTCAAGATAGAGAAGGCAGCCATCATGGACAAGCTGAAGATAGCCAAGTTTCTGCCGAAGCTGTCGCTGTTCCAGAAAAAGATCAACGAGCACATCTCGTTCGAGGACTTCGGAAAGCTGGACAACTGGGAGGGCGGCCCAGCACTGGCCGGTAACCTGAAGCTGGGGTCAATGGCCAGCGACGGCCTGGACACGCCCTTGGACCATCACCCTGCGCAGCAGCAGGCGACGACGACGGGAGACTGCGTCCTGGACGACGCTGCTGAAACCGAAAAGATCATGGAGAGCCTGAGCGCCAATCCCTGTCAGCCGATTACATGGCACAAGCTCATCACTCCGCCGCCCAAACAGATGATCGTCATCGACCGCATGCACTCGGGTGCGCGGCGCTTTGTTGTGCTAGACTTCGGCCAGCACATCCTGCTCACGGATTTGGTGATCCCCGCCTGCGACGAGCTCACCTCCCTGACCATTGACATTTGGTGCTTCGACGAGGAGACGGACTGCACGCGTCTGGTGCAGGTCAACGACATCCAGACCAAGACGCTGGTGCTCAGCGACATCCAGCCGCCGCCCATTTGCCGCTACCTGAAGCTGACCATCATTGGGCGCATAGGCATGTCGTCCACCAAGTGCAAGGTGCCGTTGGGCAGGTTCTTCGGCCACCCCGTGGTGCTGGAGCACGACGGCTACGGCGACCAGCTGATGCGGTTCATCAAGCAGCCCGCGCACAGTCTGCAGTCGCAGCTGAAGTCTCTGAACGCCCTGTACGAGGACGTGCACTGCCGCTACAGCCTGGCCAGCTGCAAGCTGATGGACCTGCTGGCTCCCATGCGGAACAGCGAGCTCTCGAACGTGGCGCACCTGCAGGCCTTTATCAACAAGCAGCGGGATGAGGAGCTGAGTGGCCTGGACAACAACAACAAGGTGGTGTCCCTGTACGACGAGTGCATGCTGCTGCAGTACCAGATCAACGTGATCCGCAATGTGGTGGTCCGATTGGAGCGAGCCCTGTCGCCCAGTGCACTGAGCCCGCCGTCGCCAGAGCCCCCGCTGACTGAGGAAATTCTGCGCGCCGCCTCGCGCGACAAGTTGCGTGTGCTCAGCCTGAGCTTGGTGGAGGTCCTGCTGCACTTCTCCATCGAGTACGGCATAAAGAACATCCTGCCGGTGCACCAGAAGTTCAATGCGAGCACGGCCAAGGCCCTGTTTAACTCCCTGGTGGTGTACGGAGACGCCCAGCTGCAGCTGGCCACCTGCTCGCTGCTCGTGCGGATGTGCTGCTTTCAGCCGTGGTGGGGTGACTTCCTCGCGGACACCTTCTGCAGCCTGTTCTCGGCGCAGAACTGCAAGGCCTTCCCACAAGATCGGTACGTTTTGCTCCGACCAAGGAGCGTTTTTTATCGCTTAAGTTCCCCGTCTCATCTCTCGTTGACGTCTCGCATACAGCATATTCTTCCTGCTGACCTACCTGGGACGTCGCAGCATCGCCATGGGCGCCTGCCGCTCCATCGTGATAGATGCCGTGCTCAAGACGCTCGTCAAGCTACTGGCCCCCATCTCGCCGCACTACAAGTTCCAGTCGGAGCAGCCCAGCACCTCGGCGCACGCTGCCGATCGCAATGCGGCCATGGGCACCTCCTCGGACATGCAGCTGATCACCTGGCTGCTTCTCTTCCTGTCGGTGTGCCTGGACGACAACGAGCGCAAGGACAAATGTAAGAAAATCAAGGCCCAGGCCATTGCCATTGCAGCTACTGATGGCGATCCACTTACAGCAGCTGCTCGCTGGGACTTCATGAGCTGCGAGAGCGACTTCACCAAGACGAGGCCCAGCAATGCCCCCAACAGCAAGCAGTTGCGGTGCTTCAAGAAGCGCATCATTCAGCAGAACAAGTACTCGGTGCAGCCGTACACGGACTGGGGCAAGAAGATATTCATGATCCAGAACGAGGTGAGTCCGCTGCTCGAATCTTCGAAGGGATCCAATAACTGGGAGTGCGAATTCCCCACACAGCATCCTGGCATATTCATGGAGCTGTCCACCAAGTCAAAGGGCAGTGGTGCCAGCAAATCCACCTCTACAAGCGGGAAAATCAACATTGGATCCGCGGGCCTGTGTGTTTCCAGTGCCAGTTCGACGAGCAGTTCATCCAAGGCACCCGCAGCTTCCACATCCTCGCCCAAACACCATGACATCCTTTCAGGCAGCGATGCCGAACGCGACAGCAACTTTGACAAAGGACTGAAGACGCTGCGAATGGCCAATATCAAGGTGGTTATCCGCGGCCTCTTCGCGCTGCTCCTGGAGATGGATTTCGACTGCAACATGGATCAGTTTCTGCTCACCTGCAAGGTGATTGCGCGGCTGGTGGCCGCCTGCCGGCCTTCGGTGCAGCTGTGCAAGATTGTGACCACCGCCCAGCTGGAGCAGCTGATCCGCCTGTCCGTGTGGAATGACCAGCAACAGCCCTGGGCGGTCCATGCCATCACGTGTTTGCTTCAGGTGAGCGCAAGAGTGCGGTGTGAGTGCATAAGTGCTGTGTTATCGTATTCATTTTGTTCGCAGGATCTCTTGGATGCCGACAAACAGTTCAGGGACAGCGACGTCACGCCCACCAACGATGTCCCCCGCACCATGGAGGCGTCCGTGCAGGAAACCCGCGATCTGTTCAGCGACTATACCTGTAAGAATCCCCTCACCACTTCCCACACAGTTTTCTCTTACGATCCACAGTGCAGTTAACCACGTCTGCAAGTAGCGAGTAATTGCAAGGGTGCACTCGGCTTTTGTTGCATTGTGAAACTGATACAGAAACGCAATGATATTTCCGTTTTTCTAGCAACTGCTTCCTCATGCTCCGAGGCGCAATTTGAGATGCTGATGCCGACAGCAAGAGAGTTTTATCAAGAGGGTAAACCAGTCATTTTCCTAACCGTAGCACCTACACACCACCCGGCATGGTACTTAGACAGGTTGTTCAGTGGCTGGCCACTGAACTGCTTTCCCCACAGCCAAGCCCTTGGCTTGGCACCTCTTTTGATTTCTCCCCTCCCGTGTCCCCCGTGTCTCCCGTGTCCCGACACCACGCAAAGTGCCCACCCGCTCTAATTGCTCCAACTGCTGCATTCCAGCCGTGAAATACAACTACCTCCCCTCACTGATCGAGTGCGACGACACCGAGTTCGACGAGATGCTGAACGACATCGACATGATCGAACGGACGAAACCGGTGACGAGGAAGGAGAGCAACGCCCTCTGCAAGAACACCTTCAACTTCTTCTGCAAGTCGATCTCCATTGCCCTGGACTCCCGCCTAGACGTTGGCCTGGAGCTGCATGTGGAAACGCAACTAAGGAGGCTCACAAACCGCACTTCCCTGGATCTCTACTCCTCGCTGCCCCAGGTGCTGACCAATGAGTTCGTCTCGCCGCCCCCCGAGGCGGCTCCATGGCCGGAGTACCTGACCCAGCTGTGGTCCGGGACAGAGTACAATGGGCGCAACACCTACGTGATGTTCAAGAAGGTATTTGACTCCATTCTGGCGGACCTGCACTACGAGGACACGTGGGTGCACCTGGAGCAGCTGCTGCACATGTGGCTCACCCTGAACTGTGAGCTGGCGGACAAGCCCTACAGCAGTGGCATCACCCACACGGACGTGCCGAAGATTCCGTTCGGCGCGAACGCCGTGCAGGGCCTTCTGCTGGCCCTGGCCTGGCACAACGACATCAAGCTGCGCACCTGGTGTCTCGGCTTCCAGTGCCTTTTTCTGGCCTGCAACTCGCTGCCCATTGGCGAGGATGCGGACTGCACGCGCATCAACGAGGTGATCGTCAACGACGAGAACTTCGAGAAGATGCTGTTGCGCTTCTTCTCGGGCTACGGCATGAGCTCCGCTATAATCACCAACCGATGTGTGAGTTTCCGGGGTTTCCCTTGCCAGTGCCGTACTTACACCTTCATCCCTCAGGCTGGACCCACCATTTGCAAGCACCTGCACGAGCTGCTCCTCTGGCTGCATAGCAAGAGCGAAACCAGCGGCATTCCCTGCAAGCGCCGGCTCAAGGACATCCTGCTGCACGTTGTCCTGCAACTGGTGCAGCCAGGAGGCGCCATCAGCAACCAGCAGGGCCCCATCGATGCCCAGAACCAGCTGGTGCGCGACCTGCTGATGATGCCCAACGACAAGGGAGACCTTAACATCGCGCTCAAGATAACCGAAAGTGTCTGTAAGTGGGGAGCCGGTGGGTCTCGTAATCGGATTTGATCCATCCTTGATGCATTTTCCCAGCGTTCCTGGTCTACAACAACATCTCCAACGGCGACAAGCTGCAATGCCAGCGGGGAAACGAGAACAGCAATGCCGGCAACAACTTCAGCAACCTGTTTGCCAATGTGCTGGGATCGGAGAACCCAACGAAGCAGAACGTCACCATATGCGACAACTCGCTAATCATCAATCTGCTGAAGCTGTCTTCGCATATGGTGCTGACGGAGATGCCCAGGCAGCCCAGTGTATGTCCTGACCGTGCAGTGCCATAGGTAGCGTCTCATTGGTGTATTTCATTTCCGCAGGAGGTCACTATTCCCGAGGAGGAGGAGCTGTCCAACCAGAGTCAAACGGACGAGACCAAGGCGGAGCAGCTGAACACGGAAGGACACCGCACCAAGGTGCCGTGCATAGCGGACTGGGGTAAGGTTTGAGTGTCTCCCATACTGGTCGCTGGTACATAACACATTCTGCAATTCCATCCAGTGCTGCGCCACTTCCCCACGATGAAGCGCCTCTTCGGAACGCTTTCGCAGTGCTCCACCAACACGTTCACCATGATGACCTCCGGCTGCTTCTTCTCGCTCAAGTCGAACATGGTACTGGATGATCCGCAAACCATCGCGGACGCCGTGTTCAGTCTGATGATAACGCTCAGCGACAAAGCCTCCAATCCGCGCCTGGTAGTGGCGCCCATCTGCCAGTACTTGGAGGAGAGTAAGTCACACACGCCCTAGCCACAAGCTTCTTGTGCTCCAGCGAACTCTTCTCCCTCCCACAGCCACAATACAGAGAAATGCCACGTTGCCACGGCTGCCGCTCTCGGAACCCTTCCTGTGGTACATCTCCAAGGTGCTGGAGGTGACAGCGGCTGTGCAGACATTCACCCAGCTTGGCGGCATACAGATCATCTGTCACAACATGGTGAGGCTCAACAAGACAATCATCAACATGCAGCCGGGACTGGTAAGTGCTCCCACTTGACCTCAACGGTTGTGCATCCCAAATTGATTCGAGAAATCTTCCCATGGCAGATCTCATTGATCATGCAACACATGACGCGCAATACCCGGCTCAAGCTGAACACCCATGCCGCTGGAGGAGCCAACAGTGCCTGCAAGAAGACAACCGGAACCGGCACCGGGGCTGCCGGTGCCCCCGGAACAGCTCAGCCCCCGCGGAGCGGGACTCAGTACGACGGCCTGATCAACTTTGCGCCCTTTTCGCACATTGTGTCCGAGAACGACGCAGGTCAGAGTGCCGAGGTGCTCATCTCCAATCCCAACGCGACGCACAGGAGGCCACGAACTCCGGCCTGGAGCTACATGTTTTATCCGAACGAGACGCACGTGGACCTGACCATTACGCTGCCCACGGCCATTCTGCTGAAGGAGGTGCAGCTGATGCCCCACACGTCCAGTCTCGCCTCGTGTCCGTCGGCGGTGGCGCTGGAGTTGTCACGGGACTATGGCATAGGCTCCATCCCCATAGGAGCCCCCATGGCCACCACTGGGCTCACCTGCATCAGGCTGAAGCTGTCCAAGGCGGAAGTGGCCACCAGCATTGTCCTGAGGCTGTACAAGTAAGTGTCTTCGCAGGGAATCCAGAGCCTCTGTAATCCAGATTTTTTTGCAGGCCCAAAGATTGCGGCAACGTCGGCCTAGTGCAGATCGCCGTTCTCGGCCAGACGATCTTCGGGAACCGGATGCAAGGGCTGCGCTCACAGGGCCCGTTCATCGATTCGCTGGCGTCCTGCTCGACCCCATTGCAAACGGCCGCCTTGGCGGCCATGGACGCAGATGCGATGCCCGAGGACGATGCCTTTGCCAAGACGAGCATTGGCTGGGTGCGAATTCTGTCGCGCTGCTTCCACGTGGCCGCCCTGCAGCCGGACAGCAAGCTGGCGGACCTGATCGCCGCCTATCCGGCCGCCTACCCAGGCTTCCTGGAGGCCTGCTGCTCTCTGCTGAACATCATGCCGATGATCCCCAGCTTGGCGCAGCAGCACCTGGAGACCATTCTGCTGAAGCTCGGGGCATACAATCACGAGCTCAGCCTGCAGCTGCTGCGGACACTGCTCTGGCACACCACGCCTCAAGGTGAGACTCAGTCCAGGCCTCCAGAACGAGATGAGGTCCCTGTCCAATTGTCCGGCTACAATCCCTCTGCGTCTCTGTTTTCCTTGCAGTTTTCAAGCTCTCCAGCGATGCGGTGTGCGACCTCATCCACGAAGTGGTCACGGGCTCCATGGAGCACCTGCTGGACAAGCTGCGAGTGCTCATTGACTGGGTGATGCAGCTGCACGACAACTACAGCAAGCAGGCGCGCTGCAACAATCCCCAGAGCGGGTTCGTCAAGGTGATCGCCTCCATCCTGTGGCGAGTGCAGACGCAACAGCAACTCCCCGAGCTGCCCCTCTTGATTTCGTCGGCCCTCTTTGAGAGGTGCTTCGAATGGGTCTCGTCCCTGGAGCACGATGAGCCCCTGAAGAGCAGCTTTGACTCGTTGCTCTGCGCGCTGTGCTACATCAAGCCGGAGCTGTTCAACCAGCTCTTGGTCAAGGTGGGCGTGAAGCTGGAGCCCCCGGCGCGTGGCCAGACTGACGACAGCAAGGTGCAAAGCGGCAGTGCGTGGTTCCGGCGCGAGGGCAGCGAGAATCTCACGGTTCTATTGCAGCGTCCCACGTTCTTGAAGACCCTGGCCTTGGTCTGCCAATCGCCAGCGGCGGTGTACCAGATGCTGGACTCTGGACTCCCTAAGCTGTTGGCCCACGCCATCTACGAGTATTGTGCCCACCTCTTGCCGGGATCAGAGACAGCGCTCCTGGCAGCATCGGGACCTGCTGCTGAAGCAGGGGACTCCGTAGGCGCCCACAATCAGGCGGTTGTTCACGAGGACGACGAGAACTCCTCACTGACGGACTTCGACAAGGCCGAGGCGCACGTGGGTCACAGCACGCCACTGCTGAGTAGTGCGAATGTGCCCAAGGTGCTGGATTTCTTCGCCGAGTGCTGCGCGGAAGGGCCCATGCGAGACTGGCTGGGCACCATGCAGGGCTCTGTGTTCTGGAAGCCTCTCCTGCAGCTGCTCTGCAATACTCATGCCGCCCAGTTCAGCAAGACGCTTCCCATGCAGCAGTCCTTCATCCGCCTGGAGCGGGCTACCATTCACTTCTTTACGCGCGTGAGTGCCTGTCATCCGGGCAACCAGGAGGTGCTCACATCGCTGCTCATTGGAGCCATTATTTGCAAGCCGCTGCGATCGACCCTGGGCGTTCGACCCACCATCTCTGGCTTCACCAGGCAGCTGGTTCTACAGCTCCTCCTGGAGAACGAGCACATCACCGTCTCGGTCAGGAGTCAGCAGCCCTTGCAGCGGAGGGACACGCTTTCTGCCATCATGGGCGGCTCCTCGAGTGTGGGCGCCAGCACGAGTCTGCCTGTGGCAGCTGTCAACAACCACCCGGCCAAACGCAGCAGCGCCCACCACATGCTCTTCACGGTGACAACCAGCACCACGTGCCAGGAGATTATGCAGAACTGCGTTAGTGGTAAGTCCCAAACAACCTGTTGCTCCGTACTGCTTCTGTTGGTGATCAGCTTGCGAGCGCTCAACCGAATCGCTCTTTGTTACTTGGTTTTCTTACCCTGCAAGGGTGTTATAATTTTGCCCAGAAGTTTGCATCTTCGAACCCATTAAATATATATGTTCTTGATCAGTATCACGGGACGAGTCAATCTAGCCACGTCTGTACGTCTGTCCGTTCCTGCCCTAACTAGCCTCTTAGTTTTCGAGGTTATAACTTTAAGCATAGTCATATTTATATTGCAGTATATATGCCAAAATCAGACCACTATATCTTATAGTTTCCATATGAACGATCAGGGTAATTTCGAAGCTTTTGGTTAGTTTTAACGATATTGGATACATATATATATTTTCTTTTTATACCCTTGCAGGGTATTATAATTTTAGTCGGAAGTTTGCAACGCAGTGAAGGAGTCATTTCCGACCCTATAAAG
This sequence comes from Drosophila baimaii, assembly GCA_018874675.1. NCBI lineage: Eukaryota > Metazoa > Arthropoda > Insecta > Diptera > Drosophilidae > Drosophila > Drosophila baimaii. The sequence continues at coordinate 10,890 of JAEIIU010047371.1, forward strand.
TATATATATTCTTGATCAGCATCAACAGCCGAGTCAATCTAGCCATGTCCGTCCGTCTGTCCGTTTCTACGCAAACTGCTATATATGTCGGAACGGCCGAAATCGGACCACTATATCATATAGCTGCCATAGGAACGAAATGGAAATATAGGCATATTTTCGCTATTTTTCAAAATATTCGAATGAAACATTAGTTGTGCCTTTATAATATAATTGTAGCCACCTCCTAGAAATTTTATAAATATCGGACCAATATATCATATAGCTGACATAGGAAAGATCGGTCTAAATTCATATTTTACATATGAATTTTACATTTT
>JAEIIU010047381.1:0-43181 GCA_018874675.1 Drosophila baimaii
AAGGGCTTTTGTTTAAAAACAAAAAACAATAACAATAAAAAATAAAAAAAAATTTTTAATATTTTTTTTTCTTTTTTAAGACTTGAAATAAATGGAAGCAAAGTTACAAGCCCAAAAAGTAATATATGTTAATTTGCCAGCCCATTGAAAATCGTAAAAATTTGAAATCGAGAATGGGGGGGGTCCCCTTAATTATGTGTAAATGTGTATGTTTATTGGTTTTGCAATATTATTTTATTCTATTATATGGGCTTGGTCTTTATTTTTAATATATCTCTTAAAGAATTCTTTATCAAGTCAGTTTCTTTTGATAAAGTTCACTTATTAGACTACAACTATACAGATTGAACAAAAATACTATAGAAATTCCGATTCCGTAAGATGTTATTAGGTTAAATGATTAAATTGGGTTCACACAACTAAGTTTATAATCTTTTTAATCTCAGAAATGATCAAATGGAAATAAATTTGTGGAAGTTCTTGTAAATAACCTATTCAAATATCTCATTCTTACATTGCAATCTATAATTTGTGATATATCTCTTTAATATTTTGTACCTTTGATATATCTCACATGAATTCTTCAATGAGATATATATATAACAAGTCTCTAAGTTATTAAAATCCCTTTTCCTTGCATTTCATCTGTAATATGTGATATAGTTCTTAAATATTCTATAATTTTGCTAAATCTCTTAAGCATTCTGTAATTACTTTCCCATAACCAGTATCTACTGTATTAAAATCTCTTTTATTTTACATTTTAATCTATAATATCGTATATATTTCATTATTATTATATAATTTTTATGTATCTCTGACATATTCTGTTATAACTTCCCCCTAACAAGTCTCCACTGTACATGTTTTTGCAAATACCTTCAAAAACTCTGACTCCTATCGGCTGTTGCATTTGTAATGTCAATATTTAAATGTGTCCCCAAGGCCAACGTTTACCTAAGACACCTACATATGTACATTAATGTGGTTACACACACACACCAAACAAGCCATACATATTCAAGTAGAATGGATGAGCTTAATTTTCGCCACAAAGGAATTCACAAATTGATAGGCGTGACTTTTCTGGAGACAATCATACATGCACTCTGTATATTCTGTTCTTTCCCCAAGATGATTCAGTGCACTTATACTGCATACTAGGGATATCGGAGAGGGAAGGGACTTTTCCGAGCCTCAAACAAAGACTCTTTCGGTTGGTACGCGATTTCCTTATCAGTGTTTACCACCTTTGCTCGGTCTAGTGCGTCTCCAATTCTGTTTGTTTGTTGTTTTATTATTTATTTTTTATTTACTTAGCCATGATTAATCAGTGGTCAATTAATGCGAGTGCTGTGGCGCGTTCGCTGAAAAAAGGTGATAAGTTGTGCGGGGGATTAAAAGCAAATAGTGTAAACAAACGTGCATGAAGTCAGTTCTGTAATTTTTTTATTTTGTAGATTTTTTGCATACTTTTAATACGGTTTTTGTAATTTAATTTGATTAAAACTGTAAAGTGGTGGGAGTTTTAATTAATATATGCAGGGCTTTGAAGAGTGTTTTGAATTTTAAATAATATTTACTTTAATAAGCTTGTGAAATTATAGTTTTTATGAGTAATCTTTGGGGTTTTGCTATTTTACAGATACTGATAAATATATGAGAACTTAAAAACTTTACAAAATGCCAAGAAAATATTTAAAAATATTATTAAAACTAAATATATATATTTTTAAATACCATACATTATTTATTTTATGTTTTAGAGATACTTTAACATATATGTTACTTTAAATTAAGAGCCCTACGGTTTTTTATATCTTAAACGCTTTAAAATATAACCAAAAATCGTATCAAATATTATTAAGTCTTAAAATATATATTCTTTTATACCATCAACTATTTATTTTCTATTTTAGAGACGCTTTTTCATATTTGTTCTTTTAAATTAAAAGAATATAGGTTTTTATGCCCTAAAAACTTCAGAATATGGAAAAAAAATCTTTAATATATTATTAGCGCTTAAAAAATATATTTTAAAATACAATAAATATTTTATTTCCTCTTCCAGGTGTGGGCAAAACTCGTCTGGTCATCCGTTATATAAAAAACACCCTACACCGCAGTGAGAGCGAGGTGCCAACGATAGCCGTGTCCTTTTTCACGTGCAACATTATCCTGGAGGAGGTCAAAATTAAATTGCAAGTGCGTATACCCCCGACACATGTACATATCAGTGCACCCAACTCTTTTTTTGTTTGTCTCTTTGGCGGGACGAGGCGCCAACGCAAATGGAATTGCCTCGTAAAAAAGCCGAAGCCAAAGCCAAAGCCAAAGGCAAAGCCAAAGGAATTTGCCTCCTCCGCCTCTGTCCCGACCGGGGACGCCCCTCTCCTACTAATCCTATTTGCCAGCTTGGCTGCCGGAACGCTAATCTGGGTTTATTCTGCCACTGGCACTGCCACCGGGTCCTGTATATTTGTCCGGTCCAGTCCGGTCCTTCCCACTGTTTCGGTCACTTTATTTGTTTTTTATTTTGCAATTTCTGCGTCCACTGCACTTTGTGTGTTATTTGTTTTTTGTTTTTAGCACGCCTCGCCTTTTTTTTATAGTTTATTGATAAGCTGAGCGCGAGCAGCAGCAGCCAGCAGCTTCCCCTTGCGATGATGATAGGGTGCTGTAACCCATTGGGTCCCTGGCTGCCATATTTTCTCTTGGGTGATTTCGCTTTTTATACTCAGACAAACCATATATAACAATGGCTAAGTACAATAACTAGATGTGGGTGCACACACGCAACTAGGTTTTTACCCTAACAAGGTGTTTGGGTATTAAATAAAGCGGGATTTGGGGAGTTTAAGTTCATTAAAAACCACCTAAGTTTAAATAACATGCTTAGAGGATGTTGTAAGGGCTCTTAAATCGCAGTTCTTACATTTTGTTAGGATTGAAATCCAATGAAATAGCAGTTCTTTAATTTTAAAACTAATATAAAGGGCTTAAGAGCAATTTAAAGCTAATCATAAATTTAATATTGATGTTTTTAAAGGTTTCAAAGAAATTAAATGTATTGAAAACGTAAATTCTTATCTTTGAAACTAACTTTAATACCTACAGATACATTTTAAGCTAAAAGATACATGTTTTCAAGCTTTAAAAGGATTAAATGAAGTGAAATACTTTGCAATTGTAGTTCTCTAATTTTTAAGGTAACTATAAAGCTTAAAAATCTGTTTAAAACTAAAAGTGACTATTGTTATTAATGTTTTTAAAGGCTTAGAGGCTTTTTTATGAAGTAATAAGTAACTATAAGGCTTAAAAATTAAATTTAAAGCAAAAAGTAACTTTAATATTGATGTTTTTAAAGGTTTAAAAGGATTGGAATGTATGGAAGTAGTAGTTTTTAATTTTAAAACTAACTTTCTCGCCTTAAAATCCTATTAAAGTAGAAAGTAACTTCATAATAGATGTTTTTCGATGTTTTAAGTAAATGAAATGAATGAAAATCTTAGTTCTTAAATTAAAAAAAAAACCTTCAAAGCCGAAAAATCAATTTAAACTTAAAAGAAAAGCTTTAAGAGAATTTAAATGTATGGAAATTGCATTTCTTTTATTTTAAAAGAAACTTTTAGGCAAAAAAAGGCTAAAAGTAACTTTAATATTAATGGTTTTAAAGGTTTAAAATTATATAAATGTATTAAATGCTTAACATTCCAGCCTAACTTCTTATTTATTTATGAAATCTCATAAAATAAACCCCTAGTTAGTGCCTAGTTCACCCTACAAAAATTATATTTAATCTGGAAAATGTTTACTTGTTCCCTGAAAACTGCAGTTTAGGAATGCCTTTCCCTTAAACTATTTTCCCCATAAAACTCTTAAGCTTTAATTCAAATTTAACACCATAATAAGCAGGTCAAAACCATCCCTAAGTGTCGAATTCAACAGTCCAGCAGAAGCACCCGTTGTCTGAGCACAATAAGTATGAATACATAATGGGGATATAGTTGGCGGATTCTGCTTGTTTGTTTTGCATTCGCATATCGTAGATTCGAAGCTCTTTGTTTGTCTCCTTCTCTGTGTGTGCGCTTCGATTAAGTTTCGCCAATGAACATGTCGTTGCCCCAAAAATTTTTTATTATGGAAAGCATAAAAAAGAGAGTCCAAGTCCGACCTGAAGAGTGCACAGATCCCACATCCAATATGATTGTTATTGCTGTGGGAAAGCGCGCGGGACCATAAAGAGCGCAATTGCGGAATAAGCGCTGAATGGCTCAATTAAGGTTCAAGTGGTCACTCACTCACTCCTCTCCCTCTCTCTTTGCAGATCTGGGATACGGCTGGCCAGGAGCGTTATAGGGCGGTGGCGCCCATGTATTACAGGAATGCCAATGCTGCCATTTTGGTCTTTGATCTAACGCAATACAAAACTTTCACTGAGATCAAGTCCTGGATCCAGGAGCTGCATCGCAATGTACAGGATCCCATGATATTGACGCTGGTGGGCAACAAGATGGATATGCAGCATCAGCGGGCTGTGTCGCGCGAAGAGGCCTTCGTCTTTGCCACCTCCATAGGGGCCACATATTTTGAGACCTCCACCGAAACGGATCAGGGCCTGCAGCAGGTGTTCATATCAACGGCTCAGGGATTGGTACGCCTGGCGGATGAGGGCAAGAGTCCGTCGCTGCGCTCGTTTGAGTCTACTGACTCCCTGGCCTACACCAACACCAATACGGCCTTTAGTCACACGGTGGCAGCCATGGCCAGAAATCCGGGCAACGCGGCCTTTCGACTGCCCTATGTGGACATAGGTGTGGCGGTGGAGGGAGATGATGTGAAGACCAATGGCGTGGGCAGGCTGGAGACGGCATCATGGAGCATTGAGCACATTGCCCTGGGCGAGGTGGAGAGGCCCAGCTGGTGCTGCTACTGAGATAGAGCTCCTGATGCCCCCATCTTGATCCCTAGGATCGAAGATCCATCTCTGTGAAAGAACCAATGTGATGTCAAAACCAGAACCAGACTTTAGTTCGAATATATAAAGGCCGCCAGAGGCCCACCATCAGCATCGTTTAAGCAATCCCAAAAAAAAAAAGAACCCAACGTTAGAAAAGCAAAGACCAAAAGCATTCGCCACAAAAAGAAAAGCAAGATCGCAAGCTTGGCTTGAAGCTACATATGTATTAATACACTGAATAGGCTACAGAAACACGATCCACGAACTACACTAATCCTATTGACTCACTGACAAGGCGCTGGGTCTAACCGCTTCATCGTAATCTTAACTCCTAGAATCTAAGCGAGAACAGCAATTGCCGCGTGCATATTATGACTTTGAAAGCCCCCCTTTTGACTTAACAAACCTTAGGAATAACACCCCTCAAAAAAAACAACAACAACAACAAGAACAGGGAGCAACACACACACTCACCCATTCAAGCATCATCAACACACCAATTCATGTACAAAGCATTTTATACTGCATGCATATAACTGATATATATAAATATAAATGTAATAATGTAATGTATTCCGGGTGCTTTGTCATTTTCGGGGTGCGGGGTATATGCCACGCCCTATCATCATCTGGGGGCGCTGCAAGTGCATTAACTTGGCCATTAACGCGGTAACTTAACGTGTAATTGGAATTTAATGCCCTCATAACAAAGCCAAGGGTTACAATTGTGTGTATTGGCCTCGCCAGCAGCTCTCGGTCCTAATGCTTTAGCATTAAGTTTGCCCCCAGAAGCGTGACCTGGTATTTTTATTAACCCTGTGAGAGGAGGAGGAGCAGGATGAGTCCAGGATGAGCGTGCCGAAAATGTTAGTAATAGCTTTTGAAAGGGGAATACCCGGAGATGTTTGATAATAAAAATCTAGTTAAATAATTGAGGGAGAACCCTAAATACATATTTAGAGCAGGTTCCTAACTTTTCTTTCAAGATTTATGTAGAATATGAAAGGTGTTTTAACTTAGATCATATTGAATCATTTACTCAGCCAATTCTTCCTCTGGTAGATACCCCAAAAACTAAAAATAATATATATATTCTAATCTGATTTACCAAGAACTTGGTCTTATTTTCAGGAGCTTCTCAAAAGAAATATTTATAGCAGTCTTTCCTTTTCTACATGAATATTTATGTGAAATATTAAAGGTATTGCAGTTAAGATCATAATAATACCATATTCAGATATATCTCTCTCTTTTGAACATCAAATATATATATTCTTATCTGATTATTTGGCTTCTCTTTAATAATAATGTTTAATAATACAAATTTAGTTAAATATTTGCAGGAGGAGACCAGAGTCTTGCCTTATCTACATCAATATTTATGTGAAATACAAAAGGTGTTTCAGTTAAGATCATAATACCATAATCAGACATCTTTCTCTTTCTTGAGCATCGAAAATATATATTATAATCTGATTCTTGGGCTTCTCTTCAAGAGGAAATTGCAGGAAATTCTCAAATAAAAATTAAGATCAAAGTCTTTCCTTTTCTCCATCAATATTTATGTGAAGTATAAAAGGTATTTCAGCTTAGACAGATCTATAAATCATTATACCATACTCTCTGTCTAGAAAATCCCCTAAAAACTAAACATCAAATATATATTCTAATCTGCTTCGCCAACAGCTTGTATCGCTCTTCAATCAAAAATAAACAAACATTGTTATGTTGCCTGCTAAATCCTAATAAGTGAACATCAAACGCAGTTGACAGCAGACTCTAATTGATATAAAATCAATAAAAAGCCCCGGGCAGCCGGCCAAGCAAATACAAAATCCAATAATAGCCATATATATGGCCCAGCTCTCTCGCTCTCGTTCCCTCTCTGGGCCAGAAGCGGGGAATTGATTGCCCATCAGGAGGTTAAATTGAATGGGTAAATGCGGTCGTTAGTGAGGATGGAGGATGGAGCTGGGAGTTGGGAAGCCAGAATGCCAGGATGACAGCAAGTTCATAAAGCACCGAAAGCAACTTTAACGATTAGCTAATATACATAACTTATGGTCAGTTGAATCCTTATGTATAAATAATATGTGCAATTTAGCGTGAGATGCCGCGCGCCTCGACAAAAGACACACCGAAACTCATTCAAGTGTCATCAACGCGTTTAGCTGCCAGCTGCCAGGATGGTTCAGTTTCTGGTTGCTATATAGAGAGAGCTGGACATGGGTTAGGGAAAGGGAGGTTGTGGCCCAGTCAGCCCATTGATTTGCCATTAGGGAATGGCAAATGAGTTGGCTCCGGCACCACCACACGCACCGGCACTCAACCGGAAGTGATGCTCACACACGCAGGGTGTCCTGCGTCGTTGCCTGGGATCCTTATCCTTGACTTTCACCTACGCACACACACAGAAGCACATCGTGGCACATACCTCAACATCTTGGCTGCTGGCTGCTAGCTGTGCTAATGGTGTTTAGACGGCTTAATGATGTAGAAATGCATCAATGTAATCAAGGTAAGACAGCAGAAGCAGCAGGAGCAGCTGAAGGGGCAGGATCTTAACATATATGTACATAGAAGGAATGCCTGCAGGCCTTTTTGGCCACACAATTTTGGTTTGTGTGCAGTTGGGGTTAACCCTAACTGATGTCCGAACAAATTGCTTACTTCCTTCAGATGCCGCCTGTCTTTCACTGAACTTATAGTAATATCTTCATGTGTAAAATTATCCATTAGCATTCTCTGACTTTGATTGCTACCTTATGCCCCCGAAGGCCAGCTAATTGTTAAGCTCAAATTCAGTTAGTGAGTGACTTGTGAGAATATAAATTGAAGCAGGTGCTTTGAAATGAAATTAGTAACTCTAATTTGGAAATTGACAGCTTCTTATTACATGCTAATGATTTTCTAAGGAATAAATTTGACACTGATGAAATTTAAATATTAAATGCTTGAAGAGATATTAATTAAGGAGGTTTCCTGTGGTTTGAGCTTATTTCTATAGATTTACATAGTAGAATACCTTAAATCTAGTAGCTTATTCTGATGAATATAATATACAAAATGAGATTTTAAATAAAATTACTACCTCTAATATGGAAATTAACATCTAGATATTACATTCTAATGCTTTTTACAGGAATAAATTAGACACGAATGAATTTTTCCTATAAAAGGCTGAAGGAAATCTTTGCAAATTAGGTTCCTTCAGCTAAGGGCTTTGTTTTAATGATTTTAAAGCTATTATTCTTAGAATTAGTTGGTTAAATTGCACATTTAGTGACTTATAATAATGCAACTTGTAAAATATGACTTGCAATGAAATAAGTATCTTAAATATATCTTAATGTTTTTTAAAAATGATTAACTAGCCACTGATCAGTTTTAAATATAAAATACTGAAAGAAATCTTAACTAAGTGGTTTTTTAATGGTTTATTTTTAAAGATTTTAGAGTTATTATATTTAGAATAAGTTCCTTAATTTACAATTTAGTGGCTTTTACTGTTGTATTTTAGTTATAAAATATGCCTTGCAATTTTTAAAGGTATCTTTAATATGGAAATTGCCATCGTACTTATTAAATTTTAAGGTTTTTTAGAAGGATTCTTTAGACACTGATGAATTGTAAATATAAAATGGATAAATAAATTTTAAATTGAGCTTTAAACTTTTGTTTTTAAACCTACAAACCTACATTAAAACCGTACGTTAATTGACAATTTAGGGGCTTATATGTACTCTAAGTATTCACCAAAAGAAACCTCTATAAAATTCTTTATGTTATTATTAAAAAATTTTTTCTTATTAAATCTCCCTCATAAGTTATTTATTTCATTATTAAATCTATTCCCCATTTTTCATTTTATTTAAATATTTCCAATTCCATTTAAGAATATATTTTCATGTACCACTTTAAATTCATTTTCCGCCAGCTTATATTTCATGCCTGAAACATTGTTAAAAGTCTCTATTTCGAATATTTTACATGTGGAACCATTTGTCATGTGATAAATCTATTATTGCTGTGTTTTTCTTTTTATATTTTTTGCGATCCTCTTGCAAATATTTTTAAGCTCTCGACTTACTCACCATCGGCGATTTGATCCCAATTTATATATGCAGATTTATGTTTGTTTTTAATTCCGCCCAAAGGCGTACACATATTCACTTACATAGTTAGTTAGGCGTCAATTGGAGGGGACTAGGGCGGGGCAGGGCAGAGCTGGGCCATATTTTTATATGGAGCCATGCATATAAATCGAATTACACGTCGTCCTGGCATATTTACGACCCTCTCCACAAACGGAATCCATGCCATACATATATTTTGTCGGCGAGCGTTAGAATGTCAAATCTACTAAAGTTCTCAATGCCACATAAATTGCTGCCACACATATACACACACACAAATCAAGTATGCAAACGAAGGAGCGTTTTGGTGCGAGGTGTGTGTGTGTGTGTGTGAGAGGAGGGTTCTCTCCCCTTTGTTCTTGCATCCTGCATCCAACATCAGGCATCCAGCATCCAGCTGCCTCCCTGCCGTGTCCTCTGTCCCGTATCCGTTGCCATTGAATCCTGCCACGCTGGTCATGCAAATAATTTTGAATATTTATCAAGCGCCTCGGCTTGGGGCTTCAGTACGTTCACGCTTCTGATGCATACTTTATGGCGTTCCCTATAACAGAGAGTGTGCGAGTGTGTGTGTGTGTGTGTGAGCGAGTGTGCGTCTGCGGACTGTATCTGTGTGTATGTGGCAACTATAGTTGGCATTGTTAGAGAGTCAGCTGAACTTCCACTGACCTGCACAGCAAATACATCATGTGTGAGCGGCATTTAAGCACACGAATTCGAATTTATACACGGAGAAAATATGGGTTTGTGGTTTAATAATTCAATTAATGAGTGTTTCAACTGTTTAAAGTTCAAATTCGGTTATTTATTTATTTAATTTGTTTTATTAATCATAAATTTCTTACATTTATCTGGATTTCAGAAGCTTTCTTTAATATTTTCTGAAACCAGCCTTTAAAAATAGTGTGCCGCCTAAAAGTATGATTTACATACATATGTACATAAGTAGCAGTATTTAATGATGGGCTATTTTCTTTTAATTTAAAGTGCTCTTAATTCTATTTAGTTCAATCAGTTTGTTTTTTTTTGCATTTTAAATCTTTCCTTAATTTTTTTATATTACTTTTTGTTGTACAAATATATTTCTAAAATTTTCCCATTAAAAATATTAATTTTTAGCTATTAAAACGGAGTATTTTGTATATATTATTATAATTATTATGGTAGCTACTTGCCTATTATTATAGCTACTACTAAGTTTTATATTTCGAATAAAAAAACCTTGAAAAATGTCTAAAATATTTAAAAACACTTCCCATAATAAATATTTGGCTCCTAACGTCTTTGTTTTTATTTCTTTTAGCTTATGGGTAATTTATTTTAAGGAAAAATATTTGATTAGCTATTAAAGAAATAAAGAAATTAAATTGTATTCCTTTACAACGAGGGTTCTAGCAAACTCGAAGTGTTTATGGAGTTATTTCCTTTAATGTTTAAAATTATATATACAGAAAATACTATATTCTACTTTTTTTTCGTGCATTTCTCATCTATATATTTTCCATTTTATTTCTAGCCAAAAATTGTCGCCTTCATACCGACAAATTGATTTTACCCACAACATTATTTGCGCTATCAAGATCCGAATAACTTGAAATCGAATTTTGCGAGCTCGAAATCAAAGTGAAACGCATTTATGTATGTTTTCCCCCCCTTTTTGTATTTTTCCGTAAATTTAATTTTTCATCCAAAATGTGAGCAGAAAATGGGTTGTTTGCCGAAATAAAAAAAAAGAAGAGAAAAAAGGCTAAAAGCCATGTTGTCAATTAATTAAATTAAGAGCCATTCACCTGACACCATCTCTTCGAAAGGCACACCCAATGACAATCCAAAGGTGGGGGCTGGGAGGGTGCTCTGCAGGCAGTGTTAAAGGCAAACAGACAAGGCGAATTTATTCTTGGAAATTCCTTAAATGCCAAGTTGTCGGTCTGACTTGAATGTTGGTCGCCAGCCCAGATGCTGAAAGCAATGCAGCGACATGGAAAATACCACAGCGGCGAATGCATAGACACGCACACAGACGCCGGATGCCAGGACGAAGGACGCAGGACGCAGGACGAGCTGAAGGCAGGCTGGCGAAAAGGAAAGGCTGATGCTGGTGCTGGTGCTGGGGCTGAAGATGATGGCGCTGCGGGCAAGTCGTTTGTGTGGAGTGTCCTCGTTGCGTCCCAAGCTCAAATCCCGAATGCACAGACAGCTGCTGCTGCTTCTGCTACTCACTGAACAGGATACACTAGGATATATCTTTATTTTTTTTTGTAAGTTTCTACAACTTCTATTTGAACAATCAGGCAATTATTAAGCTATTGGTCAATGATATTTATTTGAACTCTTAACTTGTTAATAAAAGGTAAATATATATCATTTTTGTAAAGTTAAAAAGGATTTTATATTATGGGAAGTAACCCAGTTTTTATATATACATTATTTAAGACTAGCTTCTAAGCCTAGTTTAAAAAATATTAACTTAATTTTAATACTAAAACCCCCTCATTTTTATCAGTGCACCCTGTTCTTCCTGGTGTTTGGACAAAAAGGCAATCCCGCAGTCAAGAGAAAGTGGCATGTCGAGGGACTGGCCAAAGTGGTAAGGGGCCCGGCTTAGACTCCAGCAAGACAAGGCAATCCAAATGCAATTTAGTCTCATTTTAATTGAGTCGCCCGGCCAGTGGCCTGGGCCACAAAAACGCAGTCCCCCGAAAAGAACTCAACTCTACTTTACTCTCACAGCTAATGCTTTCCCACAGAGTTATTTATGGCAGAAAATCCCCAGCCTCAAATTTTGCATTTAATTTAATAAGTGCCCGCAAAATAGTCAATTGAAATGCAATTGTTAGGCCATAAATTGTCTTGGAATCCAACAGAATAAAGAAGACTTTTCAACTGCAGCCAGCAGCAGCTTTGGATTTTCCATAAAATAATAATAATAATTCACGAAATGGAGTTGCTCTGTGTGTGTGTGTGTGGAAGAATTTTCCTAGCTCAAATTGAGTTGGGTGCGGCGGTCGCGGGTTCGTCAGAAGTCTATTTATCATAATTTGCCTGCAAATTACTTTTTTCCCCACACAGATGATGATGCTGCCTGCCAGCCGCCTGCCTGCCAACTCATGTTGCCAATTTCGTAGATTCAGGTAGGAGCGAGACTCAGGCGAGCACAAATATGGCAGCCATTAAAGAGATAAACCCCTGCCTGGCACGCACATAAATGGGAGCTCCTAGCTCCATTCCTCCTCCTTTTCCTTCTCTAGCTTGGTGTGCGTGCGTGTGGCAGGCATAAGGACACAATTTGTCTAGACAAACTCCAGCATGGCTTTGTTTTTCCATAATATATATTTTTTTGTGTATGCCTTGGCGCATATCTAGGCTCCAACTATACCCTTAAATCATTAGCAAAGCTGGAAGAGGGAACACAAATCCATACAAACTGTTTGTTCATATCAAGAATATTATAATATTTCGATTAGAAAACTTAATTACAGCCTTTAAATTCCCAATGTATTTATTTTTCTTTATTAAAACTCACATATTTTTGTATAAATTGATTTATCTTTAGTTGATTTTTTGCTATTTCAGATATCATAACCGATAAATGCAATGCCTCTCCATTAAGCTATTATTAATTGAATTCCTAGTGTTTGTTTATATTTAAATATCGTGTTCTATTTACTGGTTTCTGTTGTGCATTTAACTATTTTTGCAAACATGAAGCGGAATGTATGGCATTTATTTTTTTGTTTTATGAATTTTGATTTAATTGTGGAGTCTTTTTTCAGGAATATTTTGCTGGGGGAATTAAGTGGGCCAGCAGCAGGGTATCCACTGATTGTGGGTCATAATACCCATAACGGAGCTCCGTTCTCCCCCACTTTACCCGCTCACAGAAAGCTGTCATAAAAATTGTGAGATGTCACTGCCATATAAGTGTGTGTGTGAGTGTGTGTGCCATTTTTCTGGTGCTTTGATGCTGATGCGTGATGCCAACACTTTTGCATTGTTGTGTGTTTGTCCTGTCACCTTCTATTCGCCCATTCGGATGTCCTGTTTCCCTTCTACTCTCTCTCTCTCTATCTCTCTTTCTCCCTTCCTCTTCCGCCCACCCGAGCCATTTGCCATTTTTAATTGTTTACCTGGGCAACAATAGGAGGGACAAAGCTTTTGTTTTCCTCCCCAATTCAATGCGATTCGACGAGAGTGCTCTCTCGGCTATGAAAATAAAAAATAAAAAAGAGGAAAAAAAGCGAAATGAATCGAAAAATTCGAAAATGAACATAAAAATTGGATGGCCTGCAACAGGTTCGAGGACGAAATGGAATTAAAACTGCCGCCCGACTTTAAGTTTGGGGGTGAAGGCGGGCAGGCCAAGGTCCTTGGGCCTCTTGGAATTTTCGAGTTCGCTGATTTTTGCGCCGCACATCATTTGTCTGCTGACGGGGCAACCATGAATCTGCATTTATTTTCGGTGCCAGAATTCGTTTTATTTTTTCTTGTATTTTTCCCAATCGAAAGGAATCCCAACTCTGAGNNNNGGGGGGGGGGCCGGAGGAGAGCCATGTGTGCATGAATATAATTTCGGGTTATGGCCTGTGTGTGTCCATCAGCTTGTAAGGGTGAAAATATATACATATACATATATGTACATGAAGGAGCTATTAAAAGTGGGGGGTCCGAGAACAAACAGTATCCTGGGTACCTTGGACTCTGCCTGGCTGCCTGCCCGTCTTTGTCTTCGGACTTAATGGTAATCCCAACTGCTGCGCTGGGTTGAGCAGGGCGACCAGCCATGGGGCTGGTACTTGAAATCCAACTGCTGCTGGGCGGTGGGTGCTGACGTTTGACATTGACTGGCTGATAATATAAATATCATTGTTGCTTGCACATAATTAAGTCGGACAGTCGACGAAGCTGTTCAGCAACCGCATGTTCACAGTGGAGCAAGTTAATCGGGGATGAAGACTAATTGCTTTTAATTGAATAGAAAGGTTTTGAAAGGTTTTTACTTAGGATTTTCATCAATAATTAATTATTATAACTTGCGTGTGGTTAGGAAAATTTAATAGCAATATAACATCCAAGCAAATAAGCATACACTGTGTATGGGTGATATATTTAAGGAAGAAATCCTAAATTTCAATCATACGCAGTGTTGTCTTGGATTTTTCATGTGTTTTCTTGAGTTATTTGTGGGATAGTATCTAAGGAAACAAGTTTACACTGCGTGATATTCTTAAGAAAGGAGTGATATTTTATTACTCATACGCAGTGTTGTCTTCGCTTTATCATGTGTTTTTTGAATTTTTTCTTGGCATTTTAGAATTATTAGCAAAATTTACATTGTAATTATATTTAATACTAAAAATTCACTAAAACATTTCGTCTTTTTAAACTTTAGGGCAAAAAGTTGACAAATTCATAAGAAAAAGTACAAAATAAGTGAAAAGACAGTACTATTACTTACAAAAAAATATTGCATTACGAATTTGGATGTCTAGAATATATTTCTGATTTATTAGAAATTTAACTGAGTCGTTTTTAATAGAAGAAATTTATTTTATTAGTTCATTCACTTCCTATAATAGTTTCTCCCGAAACCACTGTATAATACTTGATTGTGTTTTTAGTCCTGCTGCCACTGGCTTTTATTTTATTTGTATGAGTGTGAGTGGGTGTGTGTGTGAGCGAGTGTTGTTGGTCTTGGGAATAATGCGCCTAGTGCCATTTCCAGTTGGCAGTCTGTTGGCTTTCGGCTTTGGTCGCTAATTAAGCCTGTTTATCGAAGTAAGTTAGCTGTTCAACTTTCGCATAAGCCTTCATCCCGTAACCAACCTCCAAGCCTCCCCCTCTACACACACACGCTCTCCACACCCCAAAATGTTCAGCTCAGTTTAGTTTTATCAGCTAACTAAATTTGATGTTAGCTTGGCTGTGTTTGTGTGTGTGTGTGTGTCTAGGCAGAATGTGTGTTCTTGTGGGGGGGTTGAGACGGTGTACATCGAGATGTGCTTGTGTCGCCACAGCAGCCTTTAGGAGCGCTCTTAAGTGCAATAATAAAGCGATTCTCGTTAATGCCGCAAAGCCTACGAGTTCGAGCTCTAATTGAGTAAATTATCGAGGGAAATGAAAATGGTTAGCCATATGCGAGCAACTTTGCGGCATTGTCACACACAGATACTATGCAAAACACTGGGAAAAATATATCCTGGGAGCTAGCTCGCAGGAAATAAGGAAGGCACTGAATTTGTCTTTAAGATTAATAAAAGAAATTAATTTCAGAACTTCTAGTGGGATTTTTAAATGAAAATACTTTATTTTGTATCAGTTATGATTTATATTTATTATTATTTATGTTTAAAAACAATAGACTTGCCATAAAAATGTTTCTAACCGTGTCAGGGCCTTCATTATTATAACATTAGCTTACTGACCTCTTTAATTCTTATTGTAAAAGTAAATAAAGCTAAGTTTAAGGTAAAAATCGTATAACCCTGCACTAAAAAAATAGGTTATTACCTTGAAAAATTGTCTAATCTTTAAAGAAACGTTTTTAGCAAATATCGTTACTTTTTATGTATTTTCCCCTGTGTATTTATTAATTTCCCTTTATGTATTGTGTCTATGGTGGAAATCAGAAACGGGAAAGAGCATAAAAACTGACTTGCGGTTTGGTTTTGGCCCTGACAATTCATTAGCCGCCAAAAATTGATATACACACTGACAGCCAGCATTCACAGGACATGTTGCCGCAATCAACAGCAGAGAAACCGCAAATTAAACGAAAGGATACTTGAGATAAAGTGGCTGCTCACAGGTAAGTTAGGATATCTGCAATCTACCGCCAACCTTTTTGACCAGTTTTATGTGCACATGTGACTCCGATGCTCAGTTTCGCTGCTTCTGGCATACATAAAAGTTGAAACCATTTGAACTCCCAGAAGTGTGTACCTTTTGGGGAAAGTTTTTCCACCCAACATGCAGTTTATTTTTGTTTGCTTCGGTTAAATCGAATTTAATCCTTGCCCAGCGAAACTATTTTATCCAATGAAATAAATCGCCGATTGAGCTTAACTGCGGGAAAATTGAACTGAACTGTATCATTTTGTTTGGAAAATCCTTGTCGTTTTCCCCTAGTATTTCTCTCATGTTTCCAAATTTGCAATTGAGTTGTGTGTGTGTGTGTGTGTTTGCGTCGTAAACAAGAAATAAGGCGAAAAAAAGGGAAATGCCTGAATAAAACTATTTCCACTTCATTGCCTGGCAAATATTCGCAACATACAATTTGTCGTGAAAGAGGAGGACTCATGACAATTGCAAATAGATAAATATGCGTGAGTGCAACGAAGCGCATGATTATTAATAATAAAACAAAGGAATTTGTAGAGTTTTTTTATTCGCAGAAAGGATTTGAACCATTGAACCTACGTAAAAGTGCTGCCAAGTTGAACCCTGAACTCGCTCTAAAGCT
This sequence comes from Drosophila baimaii, assembly GCA_018874675.1. NCBI lineage: Eukaryota > Metazoa > Arthropoda > Insecta > Diptera > Drosophilidae > Drosophila > Drosophila baimaii. The sequence continues at coordinate 16,556 of JAEIIU010047381.1, forward strand.
GAAACTGACACAGAATCCACCTCCTTTTGCTAAAATGCTGGCCATGAATCAAGCTGAAGCCCCGGACTCTGGCCAAACAAGGACATCGGGACATCAGACATCGGACTTTGGACATCCCTTCGGGCCGCCAGAGACATGTGTCCGTCCGCCCACTTCTCCTGATCTCTCACTGAAAGTGATTTGCACTCTCGGCTCTGTTGTTGCTCTTGTGGATAAATGTTGTTGGTGGCCACAGTCTCCCTCTCTCTGTGTGCCATCCTCCTGCTCGCCTGTCAGTCGGAACTAATAAGTGAGAAGAGGATTATCCTGCAGCTCCCTCAAAGTGGGGGAGAGAGGGGTGCTCATTGCCATATGCTCACCTGCACACACGAACGAGGATGGGGACAGAGGAGGGAGGGGCCTCATCAGGTGCATAAGTCATAAGGCTTTTGCATTGGTCGAAGGGCTGGGGCAGCCATCTGACTTCCCTAATTAGCAATTGATGAGGCGCACAACAACACGGAGATTATCGAGCAGGCTCGGAAATTATAATCCCTGTGAGCAACCAATTAGAGGGGCACTGCGAGAAAAGAGGGTATTTTAGGGGAAAATTATTAATACAATTTTCTCTATATTAAATTTATACATTTAAATTAGTGGTCCGCTCAGACATAACTCAACATTGACTTTGTTTGTGTGAGAAACTGAACTTGTTGGTTAGAGTTGACACACAAAAACAGCTAACATGTTTTGTAATATGGCATAAAAATAGCTATGACTAAAAAAATTGGTATTTAGCGCTTAAAAAGGCTAGATTTAGCTAGAAACTTAAAAGGTGATAGCACTAATTATTTTGTTCTCTTTAGTAAAAATAAATTTGCTGTCCGTTGACTTACAATTACCCAAAATTAAAGTACGTATTTTTAATTAATAATAATATTTAATAATAATAGGATTTTATTTAATTATTTAAAGAGATGTTATTTAAATAATATTTCTATTAAAAAGGTAATAACAATAATATGTAAGGATAAGTTAATAATAATAAATAATAATTCGAATTAATTAAATTACACAAAGAAACGTAATTAATTATATTATAATTATATTAAATATTGGTAACATACGTAAGCATAAGCTTATAATTGAAATATACATTCAGAAAATAAATATAAAATTAAACTAAATATGCGGAAAATATTCCTAACACAATGAATCATTTTGCTTTAGAACAAAAACACTTCAGACAAAGACAAAAATAAGAACAAGCTTGTAAAACAAACGAAACATTTTCTGTAGTATATTTTCCTCAAACCCATGTAGTTATTTCCTTTTCTTAAGTTTTTTTTATCACAACTCGTAGCTTGTAGCCCAGCTCCAACACAATGGACTTAACTTGTTGTTGAAATACTGACAGTTTTTAGTGAAATAAACATTTAGTGCAAACTTAAGTGGCTATTTTCACAATATCTAGAAAATAGAGAAAAAATAGAAAAGTGCTTGTAAAACCAGTGCCAACATTTCCTGCTGTCTGTATTTGTTTTGTTTCCTAAATATTTCTTTTTACTGCGATGCAGACTTAAAGCTATTTAAGTGATTTAAATTCAAGTAGAAATATTAAGAAATAATAAAGAAAGAAAAGCTTATTTTTAAGTTAACTCAATTGAAGTTAATTAAGAAAACTATGCATCTGCATGAGTTATAATTTTTATTTGCTGTTTTGGACTTTATCTTGGCGCTTGTAATTTTTAATTTTTCCCCCTCCGACATGTGGGGAGCATGCTGATGTTATTCCGAGAAATGCACCCTAAGGGGAATGTCTCCACTGCTGCCTGATAAGCGGTAGGTTGTCCGCACAAATTACCCTAATTGGCCAGGCCGATAAGCGGCGATAGAGGGGGAGAGAGAGACATAGAGGAGGGGCGTGCTGCTGCCATAAAAGCCAGTGCTGCCCCATGATTCCAGCCAAATTCCAATCTCGCCCCGCCTGAAGATGAGGAACCTGCAGACACTCGCCCTCTTGGCCATCTTCGCTTGCCATTCGCTGGCCCACCTGGTGGTAGTAAAGCCCAGTGATCCGGACTACTGTCCACCAGATGAAGATAATAATAATACCATCCGAGAGGATGACAGCCATTTGTGTGCCAACTTCCAGCACATTCGCGATATGATCAATCAGGAGGAGCTCCAGACCCTCATCCAGCTGCACTACAACTGCGATGCCAAGTTCCGGCGGGCCATGCGCTACTACCAGACCTCAGGCTTTGTCAAGGTCACCGCAGAGCTCACGGAGACGGAGGCCTACCAGACCATACTGAGGGAGTTACGGTCCGAGCGTGTGGACACCGCGGAGATTGATAATGTGGCCGAGATCTTTTACTGCATCATCCTGCCGGTCCAGAAACCAGATCGCGAGTGTGATTGCCGCAAGGTCAAGGGTCACACCTTTGTGGATGATCTGCTGTACATAATGCCGCGTGAGCAGGTCCATGACTATGTGGCCGAGTCGCGGGAGAACGGCACGAACTTTGGCAACTTCACATTGGCGGTCACCTCGCCGGTGTTCCAGGCCACCCTCAAGGCCAGTATTGTGAGTAAAGGAGGATTTAATTATTTTAAATTTAAGTATCTAAGGCAGAATTTTAAAACCTCTTTAACCCTTGCAGAAAAAGAAGGATGTGGCCAAGCCCCTGCGCACCCTGCGCAAACATGGCTGGGACATCCCGGAGCTCCTTCGTGCCATGCTGGTGATTTTCAACTGGTGAACCGGGGACATATAGTAGTTCCCCAGTAAAAAGCATATCCGTGTGTATATTTTGTATGTAAACCAAATACAGCAACAAGTGAAACGAAACAAAGGCTCGCCACTCACTCACTCACTCAGGCACTCGGGGGACACTTGGGGACACTCACGGTTGACACCTGTCCCTTCTGCAGGGGGGGGCCAAAGTGGAAAGTGAAAGGTGGCATGTGGCGCCCGGCAGGACATCAAAAGTTTTTCAGCAAAGGCCTTTCATGCCCCACTGGTAATTGCCTTCAATTTGTAACTGCAGCAGCAGCAGCAGCAGCAGCGGAAGTGTCGAAGGAAGGAAGGAAGAAAGGATTCGTGTTGGAGATAATCAATCAATGATGATGATGTCCTTCGCCAGGTCTGCCTTTTGTGCCATTGAATTCCCGGCATTGACGCGCTTTTCAGCTAATTTTTCCTTTTGAGTTCCGGCGAAATTTAAGTCTGTCAAAGCCAACTGATGTGCGATTTCCCAGAAGAAAAGTTAATTAGGAAATTTGAAAGTAAGTATATAATAATTTTCTAAGAATTCACACACAGGTGTATTGTTCTAGGGAAAATCGAAATTTAAAGGTGTATTGTTCTAGGGAAAATCGAAATTTAAAGAGGATTCTAGTAAATAAGGTTTTGGATAGAGAGAAAAAGGAAGTATTTTGTAAATCGAATATTTGTGAGAAGATAAAAGTTGCCTTAAACTTAAATAGGCTTCGAGCTTGCTTTTGTTCAGTTTATAATTATATAAAATGTTGGAAATGTTAAAGAATATCTATTATTTATTTTAGAAATTGTATAAAACCACGAACTTATGATATTCTCCTAGAATATATATTTTTGAAGGTTTTTTGATGATTTGGATATGATTTCCTATTAATGTAAAAAAAAATTACCTGGCAGGTTATTGTGTTTCTCCTATTATATTTTCTTCTCCTAGAATATATATATTTTTTAAGGTTTTATGACAAATTTGGATACTATTTCTTATAAATTTAAAAACGATTTAGCTTACAGGTTTTGGTATTTCTTGTATTCTACTTTCTTTTCTAAGAATATATATTTTTTTAAGGTTTATTATAATTTGGCTAAGATTTCTTATTAATTTTCAAAGAATTTACCTTACAGGTTACTATATTTTCTTCTTCTAGAATATCTATTTGTTTTTCAGTTTTATACATATTTGGTAAGGTTTCTTATTAATTTAGAAATCATTTTCCTGGCAGGTTATTGCATTTCGTCTATTATATTTTCTTCTCCTAGAATATCTATTTTTTTAAGATTTTATGACGCATTTGGTAACGTTTCTTATTAATTCAAAAACAATTTACCTGGCAGGTTGTTATATATCTCCAGTGAGCACCAATTTGGCTCCACTTTACCATTAAATATAGCTCTCCTCTGGCACCTGGGAGAGGAGGTTCGTCCCAGCTGGGTACTTGATTTGCCATCCATCTTGTGAACGTATTTTTAGGCTTCGATGGGGAGTTGCTTATCGGATGGTTATCAGGATTTTGTTGGCAAACGAATTAAGACTCGTTACACTTTCATTGCCTGCGCTCAATTTACGAGTTGCCAGCTGTCGGATATCCACTCCACTCCACCTCTATCCAGGACTACACTCTCTCTCTCTCTCTCGCTCGTCCTTACCTATGCAGTCGTGCAATTTGAGCGGCACAAATGCCTGCTCATAGCAATTGATTTATGCCTGCGACGTGACTTCATTTCCAGGACCCTGGCTCCATGGAACACGGGCAGCACCTGTTGTCGTTGTCGTCGTCGTCGTCCTGCCTCTTATTAAATTAACAAAGTAACAACCTCACTGCTGTGTGTGTATGTGTGTGTGTGGGTGCGGGCGTGCTTATCCTGGCCAGGCCAAATCCGATGCCATTATGCATTATAACTGTATAAACAAATCGTGTGCGTGCCACGCCCCTGCGAAAGTACGTGCTATGCAGGGGAAAAGAAAAAGAAAAAAATACGCGCCCAAAAATACACCAGGACTCCACTTGAATACCCGCTTTTCCCTTGTCCGGTAACACAGCTCGTGTGTCAATCAAGTTAAATGTTAATGAATTACTCGGCATCGGTGCGAGGACATGCTGACAGGACCAAAGCGAATGATGCCGACAAGTTGTTTTGCCTTCCACACAGACACACACACATACTTAAAGAACACAGGCTCCTTGCGGTTGGCCCAGAAAACAGATCCTGGTAGGCGTATACGGACTTAAAGGAGCCTTAGCTCTGGGGAATTAATTGGAGGAAAATGTGTTCAAGTCTAGCTTTGTAAGTGCTGTTCTTAAATTATTTAAATAAAATAAATATGTTGGTTACAAAAATATTTTAAAAATTGAAATGGTATAAAAATAGGGCAGAAATTTTTAGAAAGAATATCCTTTGACTACCATTTTCAGGGGTAACCTCCCAGTCGCAACTTGGCCGCAACCTTTGCCTGTAACTGTCATTGCCACGGCCACTGCCACTGCCACAGCCACTACCACTGCCACTGCCATGGTCAGAATGAAGGGACGACGTTCGCCTATCTGCCCGTGAGTTCTGCCGTCCTGTGAGTCCTGTCAGCGAACAGGGGCGAAATAAATCGTTGCATACTTACGTGAGCAAACAATTTTCGCTCCTGCTTTCGCTTACGGGAAATCGAGAAACGCGGGCATTACGTGTCATTGAATTCATTACGCTGTCAGCTCGCTTTCTGGGGCGTGTGCAGTAGATTAAACCAAAAACCAAAACAACAGCAAAGCCAAAGGAAAAAAATAAATACCCAGCACAACACAAAGACAAAAAAAAAAATAAAGTACACAAAAAAATCGAATGGGGCGGCGAGCAAGCAATTTGCATGCTGAAATGAAATAATTAATTAACGCTGTCGTTGCCGGAATCGTGATTTGGTTTCCAAAAACAACGACGAGTGTGCCATATGTGTGTGTGTGTGTGCGAATGTGTTGGCTGTCACTGATCCATCGACACCAGTCATAAGGTCAAAGGGCCACCACCATGTTGACTTTACTTTTATATTTGTTGTCAGCCCTTGCAGCTAATTATGTGAAGCTTAAAGCAAGAGCGGAGCGCTTAAAAACTAACCGATATAATTAGGCTTTTGCTATCAATCCAATTAAATTGGCATTTTAATGAATTATTCATTCAGAAAAAAAATTAAAAAAAAAAGGGAAAGCGTAAAAAGTGGCAATTACTTAATGAGAATGCTAACCAGTAATTAATTTTGATGTGATTTATTTAATTGTTAGAAATTAATTGCATTCATGGATATGTTTTAATGGCATTTACAGAGAAACTGCCGTGAAATAAATAGGATATATGTGCCCTTAAACAGGACACAGTCCTCTTTGGCTAAAGGCCTAAACAAATACAACAATACACACTATATATCCTGCCATTGTCAAGGCAACAGTGTAATTGAAGGGGAATTACTACAAATTGTTGGCTTGATTTGTTCTGAAATTTTATTACAGTAACGAATGCGGCTCCTTCTCGGCTGCAAAACGAATGCGATTTGAGAGTCGATTGATTTCCACTAACAGTTCGATTGCCAAGTGCAATATGCTCGGCTTTTTGCCATTCCCAAGGACTCTTGCCAACAAATCGAGTTGGTTTTTCCTTTTTTCTTTTTGTCCAGGATGGCAGAATAATGGCAAGTATTTTGTATTATAAGGGAGACAAGTATTTTTCTCAAGAAAAGCTTTCAAAATAGCTTAAATCAGACAGGAGGTATTTTTCAAAGCAACAATAAGGGAAATAATTACTTCTTGAACCTAATTTCACACCTTGGAAGGTGATTTTAAATCCCTTAATGGTTAAAAAGCAATATTCTTTGATATTTCTTTGATGACCTATGCCCCCTCTGGTTTCCTTTAAACCTTGAACTCCGTTTCCATTCGAATCCTATTACTTACTTTTGCTCTCTCTTTCTCCTCATGGCTTGCACTATTGGGAATTCGAGCTGTGCTGCAGAAATGTGCTAAAATAATGTGTTTCGTTGATAAAACTTTTCCCACTCAATGCTCTCATAACACTTCAGATTTATGGTCCATGCTATCGGAGCAGAGACCGCCACCACCACCACCATCCATCGATATGGCAGCAGTAGCAACAGCAGCGGGAGCTCCCTTCGGCGAATCCTGGGATCCGTTAAGTGAAACCGCACGGGCCAATGGCCATAAATAAATGGGGAGTATCAGCTAGCAAATCTCATTACTCGGACCTCGGTCATCTCGGCTCCTTCGCGATGAGATTGTCCAGCTGGGGAAACCGAATCCGCTCCAGAAGCGGCTTATCTGGCGGTCGTCAATTGGCCCCGAGGAGTCCATCCCTACATACTACGTGTATATTTCCGCGATAAATAATACATCGTCCTGGAAGATTTCAATGTGGCAATTGGATCGGCTTGGCACTCTTTACCGAGCGAGCTTTAAGTGAATTTTGCGGTTACCAATAATGCATAAATTAATGGCCTGCCAATGCCGGAAAAGGGACAAGGCTGCGAACACAGGCAGGATACAGGCATCGTTGGAATTACTCGTCGCCGACGCCGAACAAAGCTCGACAAATGTTTTCATTTTAATGAGAATGAAATTGAAAGAATGGGTTTTTCGTGTAAGAAAAAAGTGAAAAGCGAATTGGGAATACCCTTGCTACATTTTAAATTTAAGTTTAAGGGAAGAGAATCCAACTTCAAAATGATTTATACTAAAGGAAATACTAAAAGGAAGCTTATTATAAGATGCTTCAATAGTTGTAAAAGGTTAATTAGTCTTAACTACGATTAAAAATAAATTTAAAAATTAACAGCAGGTTATATATTTAAATTCTGGATGTTTTTACTTTAATACAACTTAAAGAAAGCTTAATATAAGATGATATAATAATTTTTAAAGGTTAAATAAGTTTAACCTGAAGTTAAATATAAATTTAAGAATTAACCCCAGGTTAAATAATTAATTTCTTAATATTTTCACCTTAAGAAAACTGAAAGGAAGCTTAATAAATGATATTATAAGAGTTTTTAAAGGTTAAGTAGTCTTAACTTTAAGTTAAATATGAAGTTAAGAATTAACCCCTGGTTAAATACTTAATTTCTTCATATTATTACCTATATTTAAGTTTTACATTTTAAGGAAACTTTGTTATCGAATTAAATTGCTTATTTTAATAGTTCCCACAGAAAAGCCTGGCTTCATTTAATAACTGAATAAACTATGGTTTAATTTAATCCCCAGGTTAGTCATTTAAATTATCGAAATATAATTGTTTTAAAGCTGTCATTATTCCACACATTTAACCGCCTTTTACTGCATTTTTAATGCCAAATTAAATGAATTAAAGCCTTTAGGCGCCGCACAATAGCTGCGGGCGAAATGCCATCAGTTATTTGCACAGACCATACAAAATTACAGGGCTTAAATTTCCAGCAAACTTAATGGCCGAGTTAAATTCCATAAATGTTTTACAAGTGAAACAGCAAATAATTGGCAGCACGCCAACGAATTTTCCACCCAAAATGAGCGTCGAGAAGAAAGGAAAAGCTAGAGACAATGGTTGGGAAAAATGTGAGGAAACTATAAGTCCGTTTTGAACTTTCCTTTTTTTAGTCTTTTTTTGCAAGGACTCGTGTATAAGTAATTATAATGGAATTGGAATTTTTGGCAAATATTCTAATTATCAGTTGGATGAAAATGAAAAAAAGGAAAAAAACACTTGCTTTCCCCGAAATGCAGACCCCATTTGGTGGGGCATTCAAATAGTTTTTGGCCCGGCGCAGTTGTAAGATGAGCTCAAGTTTTGGCAACTCCCGCCAGCAGGAATATTATTATTTTTTCTGTTGACTCTTATCTCAGTTCCCAACTATTTTACCCCGTCGCCTGTGGCCTCTAAAGTAGCCATGCGGGCGTTGCTTTCCTAACCAGCGCAAATATTTTAACCTACACACAGGGCCAGGACGGAGAAAAAAAAAAGCCCGGGCCAAGAGATACAGCCAGGGAGGATTCCGGTTTCGGGACTCGCGGGTGGCTCTGGGGTTGGCCAAGTAAATAAATGTTCTCGAGATAAACTGGCGCTTTGTGTGTCGTTTTTTTTGCTGTTGTTATTGCTGGTGTTGTGTCCACTTAAAGTCACGGTGTCCGCCCTTAAAGCGTTCTGAATATATATATATTTTTGCACTTTGCATGCAAACGTTAAAAATTTTGTGCAGCCAGCCCTGCGGCTGTGGGGCGGCCAAGTCCAAGTCCGGCACCATATGGCAAACTCCGGAGGGGCCGGAGCCCGGCGCCCCCTGTTTATATGTCGGTACGTGACTTTGGCACGCGCCGCGTTCCGTCTGCCGACGGCGACCCACGGTCATTTTCCATTGTTGGTCATTAATTTGAAGGCAAGTGTGTTTGGGGTTTAACTAGCGACGAGCGCGCGCCTTTCGTCACCAAAACCGCACACGTACATCCCGGGGTTTATGGCGGCCAACAGGGTGTCCTTAGGGATATTGGGGGATGAGGGTATCGGAATTATACTTATGTGGCTGGGTTAAGAAGTAGGCAGGCTTGTAGAATATAAAGCTTACTAATTAGAATAAAGAAGGAATTAAAATATATAATATTATTTACGGTTTGAACTTAATTTTTACAGTATTGATATGTCCATAATTGCTGCCTTCCCTAGAGGCAACCTTATTATAAAAATATTTAAAATAAAATCTCTCATAGATAAATAAAAGCATGGAAACCTATATATCACTTTTTATAGTTGTTAACCTTATTTAAAGTATGTAAATCATAAGCTACTTATACTGTCCTATTATCCTGGCATTTTGTGACCTTTATGGTTTGTTAGTATCCAGATAATTTATATTTTTTTAATATTATACCCCCCATAAGGTTCCGGAAAAAACCAACTACAAGCCAAGAAGATCCCGTCCCTTTTCCCCTCCCTAATGCAAAATAATATAAATCAACTCAATGAAGACAAGGAAGGCCATTGGGGACTGGGTTCACCCTGTATGTGCATATGCTGCGACCACTTTGTCATCCGACTCACGTACGCGGCTCACGTATGCCGTCCCGAAAAGGATTGTCCACGCTTTCGGTCAAGTTTAGCTCCAGCTAGGTCCTTGGTCCGTGGTCCTTGGTCCTTGGCCATCAGCCCGATTAGATGTTGTGGCCTGGCTCCGCCCTTGCGGTCATGTTCTGTGGATTCAACCTAGCTGACCGTCTGGTTTGGTCTGGTCTGGCTTGGGGCTGGACTTTGATGGGGATTGGTGGGTGGGTGGTGGATGGTGGTGGCTATGGCTGCGAGGTGTCGGAGTGCCAGCGAGCGTTAAAAAATGTTTTAGCAGCGCATTTTTGAGGTTAACAGCGTGCACGTGCGGGGAGGACTTTGGCCAAAAAGGTGGCGACAATGGCGTTGAGTGGCGCAAGGACGAAGGATACCAAAAAAGAGATTTATCTAGCCTCGCTCTGCTGTGGTACGTGATGGCAGCAATCGTGTCAACTACTAGAGTCGGACTGCCATGAATTATGACGAATATGTTCGAGGATGTGCGCTCTCTGTACCACAACCATACCCATGCCCCCCCCAAGTGGATGTCTTGCTTGTAAATCTCGGCCAAATCTGCGGCATCAGGCGCGTGTGTGTGTGCTCTCCTAAGAAAGACAAATAAACTGCAATCATTGGGGCATAAATCCTAATTCACGTTTGATTATCTGCCCTTTGGGGGTAGAGAGAGAGTGTGTGAGTGAGTGAGTGGCTTTAAGGCAACCACTGCTGCTGCTGCAGCTGCTCGGGCTATGCCTTCGGGCCCAAACAAAGGCTTAGTGCGGCCAGGAAGAAGAGACCCTATCGGTGGCCCCCAAATTCAAATTCAAATCCCAGGACTGGGAGGTATAGGTCCCCAAGTCCCAATTCCCAGGCGAGCATTAACGAATGTTGCCTTTGCCAGTAGAGAGAAAATCGTTCTAGCTGAAAGGTACACCGAAAATTAATAAAATATTGTTTAATAAGTAATAGGTTTAAAATAAGATTAATATAATAATATGTACACATATTTTTAAATGAAAATAAATGGTAAAATACAATAAAATGACTTCCTTTTACTTTCTTATTAGTTACAAGCTCATACTTAAATATCTGGGTAAAGTATTAACATAAACAATCAATAAACCGTGTGTTTCATCCTCTAATTTATTAATAAAAGCATTCATAATCCCTAAAAGTAATCTTCACCGATTTCCCCCAGTGCAAAGCACTTCGATTCATCCCCAAACCCTTTTGCGTATAGCCAAAAGTCAAGGCGAGGCGAGGCAAAACCTAGGACATTAAATCCGTGCAGCCATTAACATTTACGATTCGCATCCAGGAGGTCATCCTCACCCGCTCACCCGCATGCCCGGCCAGATGTTTGCCTTTGGAGGATTGAGGATGTGGCCCGCAATGCTGTCCAAGGAATCCAAGGATTGGTGGGCGTTTAATGGGTGACAGCCACTGTCGGGGTGAGATGTGTGTCGAGTGGGGATGCAATTCTGGCAACCGAAAATACCAACATGTGGCTGCAAGGACGACCAGGTTGCTTTCCCTCTCTCTCTCCCTATTTGTTTGCAGTTTATCTGGGACTTGAAGTGCGTCTGTGGGATCGCCTTAGAGAGTCAGTGGGCCGGAAACAGGCCGAAGATTTGCATCGGACTTCGAACTGGGAGGGAAAGCTATTGCCTAAAGTTTTGCATTTTAATAGCCTCTTAACTGCCGACCATTTGCACTGGGCTTGTTTACGTTTTCCGCCAGGAAGGGGTACGTACTACTACCAGGTGCGGCTTCCCTTTCCCACAGAGATTTGCATGGCGATTGCGTTGCGATTTTCAACTTGGCCAATTTTCGGTCCAGTTGCAGGCAATTAAAACCGATTCGCCCCACACAACCAGGACGATGAATGCAAATTCTGGACCAAGTAGGTTTTGTTTAAGCTGAAAATTCTTGGGTTAGGCCAATAGCAATTGGGCTAATTGTTTCTTGCCATTAGCCGATTATGTGGAAAATGTGCTTCAATCGGGGCAGCAGGTTGAAAGTTGAATCTCAGCCCAGTTAGACAGACAGTTTGGTAATCAATCATACTCAATTCGACAGAGATTTAACGAGAGCTTCGAAATTGGTTTCACAAAAATCCAAGGTGTTTGTTTTAAAGTTCAGGACTTGGCCTAGAAGCACTCACAGAGGATAAGCCTTTAAAGAAGTTTGTGATTGTTTCGTTTGCTAGTGAAAAATTTAAATATATTTCATAGTTTTATATCTGACTTAAGAAGGTAAACTAAAGTATAGAATATGAAAAGTAGCTTATTAGTTTTAAAATGTTTTTTTAAAACCAAATATTAATCAATAAACACCAGCAAGCACTTGTAAATGATTTTATGATTGCTCGCCCAGTTTAACCATCCACCATAGATATCGCAATGATGACTGCTTTTAACTCTTTTGGCCCTGGATCTCCTCTATTTGGTTAAATTTTAATGACTCAGCCATTTGGCTTGATGTGTGGCCATCACCATCACGAGGAGTACCATCATCATCAGCATCAGCAGGGGCACAATGCCGGCGCCAAGTCACGTTCTCGCTTGGCTTCTCTCGGCTTTCTCTGCTTTCGCTGCTTTCTTTTTTTTTTTATATACCCTGGAAAAGCGAGGTCTTCTTGTTCGCGGGAGAATCCGTGACGTGACGAGTTGCCACGCTAATGCACGCCCTGCAAAGTATGCAATAAATGTGACGCATGTGTCCGTGTGCGGGCACCTGGGTGTCTGTGTGTGTGTGTGTGTGGGGGGGTTTTTGTAGAGAAAGGGAGAAAGAAGAAAGGACAGGATCCCCTGTCAGCTCTACCATAAACATTAACAGCTTTCACTTACTTGATGCACTTGGAAAATTAACCCTTTAGTGAAAGAAAAATTGAGAGTTTACGAAAAATATGTTTTGAAAACTAAAAAGTATTTTGTATAAATGAAAAATTAAATAAATATTTTATTTATGATTTTGTGTTAGGTTTGCTTCATTTTTTTATAATTTATATCAGTTATTCAAAGGGAAATTCGTAAATACTTAATAAATAACGTTAAGTGATGGATTTGGTAGTACTGATTCTTGTTCAGAATAAATTACTATATAATAAACTTTTTTTAAATTTTATTCAAAATGGAACTGCGTAAATATCTGAAAGAAAACGTTAAGTGATAGATTTTTTCTTAGCAAAGAATCGTGTTTAGTGTGAAAATTTCTTTAATACATAAGCTGCATAATTTTAATTTTTGTATATGTTATTTGAAAGCAACTGCTTCCAAAAAACGTTACGTGATGGTTTTTTTAGTACAGTTTCATTTACAGTATTCAAATTTCTTTTAAACTATTTTTTTGTAATTTTTCTATGTGGTAAAATTTAAAAACGAAAAATATTTTAGGGATTTTCCTAGTGTACGAGTCGCGTTTGTTCACTCGACACAAAGGCAAATACGAGCATCTAGGCTAGGGGCTGCAGCGATTTTTCATGCAACCCGCGGTGGCACTTGAGGCCTGCGACAAACTGTTTGCTTAATAAGTTCCTGCCGCACACTTTCTGTTTGTTCCCACGCTGCCAGCCGCCAGCGCCCCAGCTACCAGCTCCCGGCGACTGCAACCACATGAAAGCCGCTGGGTGGCGAACAAACAATGAGGCATCCTCCTCCGGCCGCCGGCAGTCAGGGGTCAGAGCCGGGTCTGCACCTCTTCTGCGGTCACTGGTCCACTCCTTGGGCATGCCCGGCACGTCTCGATTCGTTTAAAAGTTGAACCCCACCACCGGCAGGGGTAAAAATCAAATTCAATTAGCCCGAGACACCGCATGTGCGAAGGCAGCGGCAAAAAATTGCTTTCAATTCGAGTCCAGCCCGGGCGTCAGGTAATTCACTTTTTCCAATGACTAAACTTAAAGGGGTTTGGGGAAAGGCTAAGCAAGGAGCAAAGGTGATTTTTAGAGAGAGAGAATTAAGTCCGTTTTGTGACCGTTTAACTGGCCTGATCGTTGTGAAGTTTCGTTGTTTCTTAAAGTTTAAAATCACAGATTTAATTAAAGAAAATCCTGTTAAATTCTTTTAAAAACTTGTTAAATCTCAACAGTTTTTTTGAATATCACCCGGGTATTCTTTCGATATATGCAAACATATTCGTAGCAATCAACTTTTAGCCATTAAGCTCACAAAATTTGCATATATGTCGAGTACGTGGAGAGGTATCCGTATCCGTAAACGGTGGAATTCAATAAATATGAAACTCATTCATCACTGTCAGGGCTTAAGCTGCAGACGTTCGTGATCGGGCTTTAAGGCCGCCTTAAACGCATCGCTTTAAGCTTTGGAAAATGTCAAAAAATGTGTGTGTGCGCTTGCGATGTGTGTGTGTTGCCGTGTGTTATGGGTGTTTGGTGTTCGGTGTTGTGTACTGTGCTAATGAAATTTTGGTCCACACACATACACTTCTACAAGTGCTGAAAATATGTGATTTTTCAAGAATTTTCTGGCTTTCATTTTAATTATACATCTTTTATGGCGATGGGGATATAATTATTACCTTGAATATATTTTAATTTTATTTAAAAATTTGTTAGTTATTTTTTATAATTTATTTCAAGAATAATTAGGGTCAAGATATTTTTTAAAGAAACATCTAAGAACTAACAGAAATAAATTATATAAATATAATAAAAGCAAAAATTAATTTACAATTTACAAGTTGTAATTTACTTAAATATTTATGGTAAAGTTCTTATTATATTTTACATATATTTAGCAGTATAAAATCTTCAGCATAAAATCAGAAATCCTGGCGTAAAAATACTATACCTTTCTTATTATATTTGATAAATATTTTTTAGCATACAAAAATCTTTTAAAATTAGAAATTCCAGTAAAAAGTAAAATATAAATTTTCTTTTATCCAAACACCTCACTAATAAAATTTAAAAAGTAAGTTCCCCTACTGTTTTTCCCATAGACAGTTGACAGCACAGCACCCGTCTCTCAATACCACATCCACATTGCGTATACGCACTGATGGCCCGTGCTAAGCGTGTGCCATCCTACTTATCGATGCTGTCAATGAATTTCGTAGGCGAGAAGAAGAGTGCCTTAAATGAAATTTTTCCCTTCGGCCAATTGCAGGCGCTGCCAGCCGTTCATCGTTCAAAATTCAAATTTTTCAGAAGCAATTACGCACGACGCGAGGCTTTGATGTGGCTGCTTAGATGCTTTGAACTCCATTCCGCAAGCAAATAATACAAAAAAAAAGAAAGCCAAGCGAAATAACAAAGCCGGAATGTCTAGAATGCAGGCCGGAGTCCTTAAAGCCAGCTTTTACAGACTCTCGGCAGCTATTTCAATTTTGAATCTACATATATACGCACACACCACATTGCCGGCGACAAGGAGCCATCCTTTTTAAGCGCCTTTATGGCTAATTAAATGAAATTGAACAGGTCCGCGCTTAATTGCCCGGCGCAAGCAGGTGTATTAAAAATTAATAAAAATGAAACAACAAGAAAAAGTGGAACGCCGCGGAAATGCTGCAATGCCTTTTATTGACTTTTTGCTTTTAATTAACTTTGGCAAAAGGGATTTTATGGCAGAGCTTAGAGAGAGAACCCTCTCTTAAAGCGATGAAAATTTAAAATTCTGATATTTGTTTGGCCGCACCACATGGCGTATGATTAATGCGCCGCTTGCCGCACGCCGCTCGCCGCCGCTCTCTGCACATTTCATTAAATAAATTGTAATTTATCAAGAGCAGAGAGACGTCGTCGTCGTCGTCGAGGCAAAGCAAATCAAATAAATTACAGACAAGTTGAAAAACTTTGACCATTAAATGCCCTAAACCAAATACGGCCAATGACGACGACTTGATGTTGTTTTTTTGTTGTTCTTATTTGCCCAGCATTTCATTGCAATTGATTTTTGGTGTCAGCTGCACGCTCACCCGGAGACAGACATGTCCAGGCTAAAGCCTGTCCCGGGTTCTCCCTCCCCCCTTGGCTTTCTCCTCCGCCAAACCAAACCCAACAAATGCTGTGGTTGCGGCTTAAGTTTGTCGGCAAATTGAAAACTTTGTTGGTTAACTTGCCTGCGGAAACAAGAGCGGGAGAGGGCTAAGGATGGCGGCCAGCTTGGAGGGTACAAAAAACAAAAAAATACCGACCAAAGCCAGGGCACATCAATACCACATTCCTTCCTCGTCATTCCTCCCCCCACGACTCTAACCATTCCCAAATAAACAGACCGATGAACAAGCCGCCGAAACCAGAAGGCCTGGTTGGCCTGTTGTGGCTGAATTTCTGGCTGCTGTGCTGATTGCATTAACCAACCAACTTGGAGTTGAACAATAGCAGAAATCAGAGGGGAATCAGTCTAGGAATCGAAGCTGGAAATAGTTTGGTTAGAAGCCATTTCGTACCTACACAGAATTACCTATATTTGGTGATTTTTTGAGGTAGTTAATGCTTCTTAAAACCATTTTTAGTTTATCTAATTCCCAGACTATCCTAGACCCTTTTTCCCACCCAAAAATAAATGATTTTAAGGTTGTTTTTAATATAAATAAATAAACAGGCGGCTGACCCAAGTTGGGCCCCAACACCCCAAAATCAAACTCCAACCAATCTGTTAATGGAAACTAAAAAACTGGAACTCGAAAGCCGCTTAAGTATCTCAGAAGCCGCCGCCGCGACAGGCACTGTATACAGACGAAGCTCGTGGCACTGAATGCACCTGGACATTTGTTACTATCTCGTCCTCCAGCTGCACATCGGTGCTGGAGAAGGGCGAGGCTCCAGTGATGTGATTGTAACGTGGCTGCATCACCCGTATCGAGGCCACCCGCTCGCGCCAGGTGTGCCAGTAGTGCTGCTTATACAGATGACCGCCGAACTCAAATATCATGGGCTGCTCCTTAGTGCTGACAGGCTGACCCGAGGGCTGGACGGCAGTCACCATCATGAGGTAGCGATTGCCCATGCGGTAGAAGTGGAAGTGAAGAAACTGCAGCGGCAGCAGGCAGACCAAGTCGAAGGACTCGATCTCAGAGTCCAGGCCCTTGGCCAGGGTGAACGCCTTCTCGGGACACTCGCCCAGCTTGTCGGTGCCGAACAACAGGCGGTTACAGGTGAGGCCCATTTGGTATTGGCGCAGTCCCTTACCGCGAACATCCACCAAGACAATGGAATTCTCCACCAGCACCGGCTCGTAGATCTCCTCGTACTCGGCGAGCAGAACTTTCTGTACGCGAAACATCTCTCCCAGTTGTTTGGCTATAATTTAATTGAAATGTCAATCAAAGTTTTGCTCGTCTATTTGTTTGTTTTGACTTGTCGCCGGGCTGTTCGGGATTCTGTCGCCTGCCAAGTTATCGAAAACTATCCGGCCAAGTCGATTAGATCATAGTCATGGCCAAGTCATAGTCATAGACACAGTCATAGTCGTAGCCATTGCCGAATGCAAATCACTGACCATTCGCTGTCATTCCTTCCAACTTCAAGTTGGAATCTGCATTTGAATTTAAATTGGTATTTACCCGGTCAGGGGGGTGTGGTGGGCTTGGTGCTCGGGGCAGCAAGTCATCTCCTTGGCTTAGCTGATGGACTCAAATGGTTGCATTAGGTGCACTTAGGGGTGGTGGCCAAGCGCGGAGCGTTGATGAGCATAATGATGGAAGGGTGTGGGAATAGCTGTCTGACTGGGCTGGTGCACTTCAAAAAGTTTAGGCGTTTATAAAAATAATAACAAGAATAACAAAAAGATATAATAAAAATAAATACATGAAGGTGAATTATTTTAATTTCTAGAAAAAATTTAAAGGCAATACAAGTTCTTAGATTTTTTGCTTGGTTTTTTAAATGATTTTCAGAGTTTCCTATTATTTTCTACAGTGTCCAGGTAGGATTCCTTATAATTTTTCTAATAATTCTACAAACTTCTATTAGATATTTCTAAGAATTTTTTGAGAAAGAAGGATAAGGGAACTTTTTAAGTATGTTTGCTGCAAAAAAAAAACGTATCTACAATTTCCATTTATTTTTTAAGTATACTTCTTTGTCAAGTTTCTTGAATATATTTTAATAAAATCTTGCAATTTATAATGTGTCTATTATATGTATATTATATTTATACCCTTCTTAATAAGAATTAAAATACTATTTTAATTTTAAATTGTCAATGAATAGTTTTAAGGTATTTTTGGTTTCTGATATTACTATGAATTTTATTTTATTTTTTTCTTATTCGATTTATATATTATAATAATAATATAATATATTTATTTATTTATAATATTATTATTGTAAAACTTATATTTTCTTTTCTTTAATATTATTTTCTTTTTTATTTTCGAGTCAGCCTCAGGAAACTAGTGAATGTTTTATATATAATAATTACTAGGTATATAATTGTTCAATATTTCCATTATAAATAATATTAAGAATATGTTTTGTATGTTTTTAAGTAAAAAACCATAAAGTTTCTTTGCCAAGTTATTTGCTAAAAGCTGTTCCAGGTTTTATTAGTATTTCTTCGGAATATAATTTTAAATAATTAATAATAAGATATATTTTTGGGATATTTTTAAAGGTGAAATAAATCCAGGACTCCTTGAAATCTCAGTTTGGAAATAGCTTCTGAAAATAGAGACTGAAGCTTTCCATTTCCTGTATGCCCAACTTAAATATTTGTCATTCAATAACAATTGGTGACTATGAATTGTGCAAACTTTATCAATCACCGAATTTGAGGTAATTTTATTTCAATGTTTTTTTTTCGCCCCTCAGCAAGGCAGGGAGAGAGGGAGTCTAGAGTCTAGAAAGTTCGTTTCCCGAGACATTTTGTGGCACTTTCTTGCTCGTTGTTCGACATGGCTACAAGTTCGGAGCCATAATCTTGGCTTATGACTGCCACAGTTCATTTTTTGTTCGCTTCTCCTTCCTGTTCTGTCACAGAGCAAACACTTTTAAAATATTCTGATTTATGACAAACTTTCACCGCCCGCTTTCGAGTTCTCGCAGTTGCCATTTGGCACTTTCCACTTTCCACTTTCCTTTTTGCGCGCTCTTCCACTTTCGCGTCCATGTCCTGGCCATGTCCTTGCGTTCACTTCCACCAGTTTCTCTGGGTACTGCCGGTGGCAATTGGTGACAAAATATAAAAGAAAACTCTCTGGTGGTCCTGGCGGGATGCGGGCGCTGATGCTGATGCTGCTCACTTTGTCAGCCATTTAATTTAGCCACGTTTGCAATGGCAATGGCAACGAGTAGTTGCAGTTTCTGCTTTTGCTTTACGAGGGGGCACGGGGCAGGTTGGGGGGTTGAAAAAGAGTTACAGCGCCAAGTACTGTGTCAAGTGGCATCTTTGCAGTTTTCAAAGCAATTAGTTGCGGGAAAATTACGAGAACAGACACGGATCTGGGATACAAAAGAGCATCCAGAGGGTTCCAGAGACGAATAGTTAAGCATAACTTATGGTTCGCATTATCCGCTTTTCTCGTTTACCATCCCCTCGCCCTGCTAATTTGGCCAAATTCGCTGGGGCATATCCAATTGCAGCGCCTGACTGGTCCTAGTCCTGGTCCTGGCCATTGATTAACTCCGCTGCAGGCCAACATGGAGCTGTCACAAATCACACACAAAGATACAAGATACATGGCCAGGCGGCATAATGAATTCCCATCCACATTCGCATTCGCATCCTCATCCTCATCCGTAATCGTATCCAAATGAACAAAATGCCCTCGTCTCCGGGTCCTGAGTCCTGCAATTGGGGAATTAATTAAAATTTTCTCGTTTGGCATGTTTATGATGGCACTCTCAATTAATTTCAGGCCTCGCCGAGCAGAGCAAAATGTGCTGAGGTTCCTTTTGGGGTCACATCCAATGGGGGGTTGCACGCTAAGTAGGTTTGTGAATTGAGTGTGTTCCTTGATATGTAATTTTGTTGCTTAATTATTTAATCCAGCCATATAACTATTTAAGAAGAAAGCTGATTAGTTGCACACCAGGAACAGTAGATCTTTTTGAAAATATGATATAGCACTTTTAGATACTCCTGTTAGACAACATAATTTATCTTTAAATTATCTTAAAGCCATGTTAAATATTTTATATATATTTTTAATCATTTTTAATATTATATATACATTTATTATGCTCTTAAGCTCAGATACTATGCCGACGCAACCTCAGTAAAAGAGAATCATTTTAATATAAAATTTCCTATGAAAATCCAGGTCTGCTAAATAATTCTATAAATACAAATTTCTTTTAGAATTAATTTTCCCAATAATTAATTAATTTTGGCCACGCATAAACCCCGGACTGTGTGTGGCCACAATTAATTTAGCTTCGTGTGAATTGCTCAAGTTGCTTTTCATGTCGTTTCGGGGGCAATTAATGCCCCAAAATGTATTTCATTGTCTCGATCATGGAGTTTTCTGCCGGAGCTTCTGCTTCTGCTGCTGCTGCTGATGCTGATGCTGCTGCCAACAGTTTGGCCATCCGATTTAAGTGCCAACATCTACGCGCTAATGGTCATTGGCTTAAACATTGACCGCAAACTGCATTTTCCCCGGATTCGAATAGTACTCTTTATAGTGTCTGACTCGCTTTCGGTTGGCCAAGCACCTGTGTATTGTGCTGTGCTTGAGTGCAGCAATTAGGTAGCAGCAGCAGAATTATATACAGGTGTGCACCGAAAAAATATAAATATATAATATATATAAATATAAATTATAATACAAAAACAATATTTTCTAGACGCCTAAATTTTATTTTTTTATTTTATGTGTTATGCTGTTAAATATATATATATTTATTTGATTCTTTATTTTTTTTTTTTTTAAGAGAAAAAGGGCAAAACGATTTAATTTATTTACTCATTTGCAATTTTAATATCTTCCTAGCTCGGTGGCATTTTTGCTGTATCAACTAATATCTGAAAACTCAAAAAATTAACAAATATTGCAACTTAAAATATATAAAAAAATATCAATTACAATATATAGTTCTTGTTATAGATAACAATCAATTAATTGGAAATTTTCCGTGTGAATTAATATCTGAAAACCTCCAAAAAACGTATTTCACAAAAATTAAGAAATATTGCAACTTAAAATTTATCAAAACTACAAATTTTACAGTATATCGTTCTGGTTATCGATAACAATCGATTAAGAGTGTAACACATCTTAAAGATTAAGCCACGTTTTGAGTTAAGTTTCAACCAGTAAGCATTTTAAATGACCTAAATCACACAAAGATATACAGCTTAAGGATATATTTGATAATAAAGTTATATTTTGGTAAAAAGCCGATACATTTCGATATAAGTTTATGTAAGTACATACATACATACATCGATATCTCGCAGTTATCGCTGTCTATTAAGATACCATGTAGACTTACATCGGCATCTCCCTGTCATTGTATTATATCAAAATACCAAGTATTACCCTTGATTTTCTTCCATTTTTTTCAGTGTAAGCGTTGGACGAGTGGGTGTGTGTGTGCATGTGTGCTAGCTTGTTTGCTTGCTTTATTACAGCCTTTGCGCTTTTCATTGCGAACGTTTCACGATTTTATTGTTAAATGCGGCGCAACATAAAACATGAAACACGGCAGCTCTGCTGCTCACACGCTCGGAGGACTCGCAGGACCTCTGTGGCAGCGGAAGTGGCTACGAATTGTAGTGCGGATGTCGGATGTCGGATGGCTATGAAACAGTATCCACAGCCAGATTCGTAGGCCGCTCCTGTGCATAGTGGCTGGGTCTCAGTGATGTGTGTTTACTTTGTGGCTCAAATTGTAATATCATGCGGTGCCCATTACATTTCTATTCTTATTTTTCCTTTTTTACTTTTTATACATTCGCATGCATGGCAGTAAAAGCACAGCAGGACAACAACAAAAAATTAAGTATACGCACTTGAAGTGACTTAATTTAATGACTTCATCCCGCCGAGCCATAAGTTCTGTATGGCTTTGGCCCTATGCTGATGGAAAAGAAATAAAAGCCAAACTACTTATTACAAAGGCTGATCTCCGGGAGACTCATTTGGATTTAAGCTGAGCCAAGTCACCGGGCTCAAAGGTAAGTGGAGCAGTAATTGCCACTCAGCTTTTGCATTGCCAGCAGCTTTGTAGCTAAATTTCCTCGAAAACCGACATAACCTTTTAGCAGAAGGACCCTCAAAGTGACATTTTCTGCATGCTTAAAGCTCTGATTTTATTGTCACATTAGGGGTTTTCTGAGAAAAATAACTGCACAAAATTGTTAATTAATTATATAATATTGAACATGCTTGTTACACTCTGTTTATGGGAAATATAAAGCTTGTCTTCAAGAACAACCTTAGAGCAAAATCCGAATGTTATAGGCGCTCAGAAAGGAAATACTGATACAGGATTGGGTAGCTCAGGCCAAAAACAAGGCAACACATACACTATATCTTAATGTCGATATTTTGAAGCAAGATACATATATCAATCAAGGATGAAATAACTAAGACACTAATGTAAATTTAAATTTTTTAAAGAAACCGAATAATATTTTAATTAAAAGCAATCATTTTATCCGACTGTTTCCCAACCTGGTAATCCTGCTAAACCATGTTCTATTTCGAATTTTAAGAACGCATTGCGAGTAATTGATGTAACCCAGGATATATCGCAGCATTTCCTGTCTGGCTGCCTACATGAATTATGTTGCAAGATATTATCGCAGTGGGAAGACCTCTGAACACAGGCTCCTTGTCCGTTGCCACACGCTAATTAAAAATAGGTGTTGCTTTTAGCGATCTTTGGATATAGCCTTTAAATTCAATACACTTACGAAACGCAAAAGGCGCGCTATGGCAGGTATCGAGGATCAGGGCCAGGACACCAGTGAGCAGAAGAACTTTCCGGAGGTAGTACATCTTTAACTGACTTGACTGCTGAAATGTGTGAGGAGTCTTTATACCAGGGACCATTGCAGATCAATTTCACTTGAATTATATTTGCCCTTATCCCAGGTCGGAAGTTAATGTATTTTTCATGCTTTTAAATACCCTAAAGTACACCTTTGTTATACAATTTGTACAATTGAATATCGAAGTATACGAAATCCGTATTTATTTCAGATTTGTATTTTTATTGCACAAAATTCCAAACTTAAGGATAAAGATACTAACTGAAACAGCTGTTTAACAAAGTTTAACTCTATTTTCCTGCTTCCTAATATATTCCATTCTGGCCAGATCCGGACAGCATTTTTTGGCTTTGAAACTCACTCCAGAAGTGGACTTTATTTTACAACAATGTTGCCTTTATATTAGGTCAGAAAAATTAAAATACGTAAATACCTACTTTTTTACGATTTAAAATCTAGACTAAGGATAACTGAAGGTAATATTTCGTTGTCAGTGTGTTGTATGCGAATTTGTATTTTTATTGAACAAAATGATGATATTATTAACACTTTCTCATACAGGTAAATAACACGAACCGTGATTATACTTTATTTGCCTTTTGGTGGACGTCTCAGTCTGCCCAGATCAGGACAGCATTTTTTGTTCGCGGGACACACGCCAGGAATGACCTTGCAATCGGCAATTAAGCCCACACAGACTCCGTTGCTGCCGCATTGTATTGCATCAGTGGTATCCAGGACAGCGGCCAGGATAGCTGTTAGTAGAAGGATCAAGTAGCTACGCATCTTCCTAGTTCAGCAGTTCAAAAAAATAAAGTGAGTTGCTGACTGTGGAGTGCCCGAGATTATATATACTAAGGGAAAGCCATGAGAAATCAATTTAGGAAAGCTTATAATATGGTGTTTAAAATGGATTTCATGATTTAATATATATATAGTATATATCATATATTATTTTAAGATCACTATGACATTGGTTCTCCTCATCTGATGTTTGTGAAAACATATATATGAAATTCTTGGGACTGGGAGTGGACGACATCAAGGGTGGCTCACCCTATGCAGCCACTAAGTCAACAGGCTGTATCTAATTCCTGACAGAGTCCCCACCTCAGGCCCAATTTAGCCTGATTGGCCTGGCCAAGGAACTACGTTTGTCTTCCGCAACTATTGATGTCAGCAATGTCTCCATCTCTCCGTCGCCATCTCCATTTCCATCTCCATTTTCATCTCTATTTCCATTTCCATTTCCATCTCCATCTGCAGCTGCTAGGATGGGGTCCTCCTACCCGTCCTTCCATCTCAATCCAGGCGCTCGAGCATTTGGCGCTTATCGCACATCTCATCCCAAAAATGGTAACCGACACATTTGCACAATTGCCCCTTGTAACTGACACGTCAACCACGTCCAAATCCGAACGTAAACGTAAGTAAGAGCAGGAACTGAAGCTGAGTGTGGCTCTGGCATGGCAAGTTCCAAGGCATTGCTGTATTTCCTGCTAGAGATGTGTGGAGGCTGGGATATGGGGATGGAGATATATTGGAGATGCATTCCTAGCATCTGCATACCTTTTAGGTTTCCCAATAAATCCGATTGAGCTGCATGCACAATATTTTTCAGGATTTTACACAGCAACAAAAAGAGAGCTGCAACTTGACTACTAAAACTATTTCTTTATTTCTTAGCACTTAAACTGATTTTAAATCGGACTGTTAATCCACCTGAGATCACGAGCTCATCCCTAATGCAAATGTCCTGCCCCGAGCTGCTGTCGCTTTCGTTTCCGGTTCCTGTCAGCCCTGCGACTGGGATGCCTGCCCTCGAGGTAGATTTAGTTTATGTCCTAGCAACTATCTAATGCAATTCACGTGTGCGAATAAATGCAATTGTGTGTGGATGCGTGCGTGGTGGCTTCAAGTGTCGGAGAGCACATCACAACCAGACGCACACCAAAAAAACAAGCCATGCAGGACCTTTACCATAAAATTCAATGTCCGTAAGAAGTCCATTTGCATTGAATAGGTGTCTGCCAGCCCGGTTAAGAGTGGAGTTTTGGCCGTGTTTTATGTGCAATAATAATATTTGCACAAGCCCTTGGTGCAGTCTGAAATTCCCATTTTTTTTTTTGTGTAACTATCTTTGAGATACTTTTGCAACATATGCCAGACTCTCTCTCTCTCTCTCTCTTGACCAGAAGGTGGGAGCAGGTGAGCAGTACAAACAATGAAAAGCAATTAAAGTTCATATTTTAAGTCAACAAATGGGCCGTAAATGGGCTTAGCATCAACGTTGAAGTACGAGAATTTAATTGAGATTTTATATTCTGTGTCAAGAAACTTGATTTTGTAAGGATTCATTTTAAATCAAGCTAGTTCAAGGTGTTTTTTCGGGTTTCTTGTTCGTCTATCGGGCTTAAAAGGTATTGAAATATTTTTAAAAAAAATATAATTAGGTAACTAAGTATTTTGGTAATTATTTCTTAGAGAAAAAACTTATTTTCTCCTTTTTAAATTACTTTAAAAGGTAGTATTTCTTAGGGCTTTAATAAATATGCAAAAATAGCATGCTTTTAAATCCCTCTTTAGTCCTTAAAAGATGCCAAATGGATTTGTCCCTTGAAGAACATATTTGAAACTCCAAGGAGCAAATAGAGAACAACTTGTGTGCCCATTTAGCTGCCTATATCCTGCCTACGAAGGCAGCTGCTGTTAATAAGGTGTTGGCAATTTTATTTTATTGGTTTCTTGCTAACACAAACACACATACACTCACACACACCCATGCCCACATGCCCGTAGGAGGCTCCTTTAATTTTAATTGGCTCCACGCCCTGGCGCACGTGAGCCAACAGAAGCGGAGTGTCCTTGCCAGCACAGCACAGCCTGTGTGTTACTCTATCGGTAAAGGACTAAGGGAGCGCCGCCCAACTCCCCCCAATTGTTTTTCGGGGCATGTGTGCCAAGCGATGCTTTTTTATACTTCCTTTTTTTTTGTTTTTGTTTTTGAAGGCTTGGCAGGTCGTTAACATGTTCTTATTTAATGCCAAAGAAATTGCCATTGGCATTTATTGCCGTAATTAAGAGATGGAAAAAATATCCTTGAAATGCGCCGTAACGCACTCGCTTTAGACCGGGCCCCAAAACAAAGCAAGTTGGCCATCAAAGACCAGCAGCAGCCGCATCAGCACCAGTATCGACATGGAAATAAATTTCTGTTCAAGATTTTGCAATTGCCAGACGGCAAAAAGAAACACACACACACACACAACAACAACAACAACAAAAAGAGCAAAAAGCAATTTGTGTTTTCTGGTAAGTGCCATTTTCTTTGTTTGGAAAACGGCCCGAGCCGGCATTTTACCTCAACTCACATCCTGGCATCCACTGCCGCCGCCGCCACATCCTTCCCCTTCCCCTTCCCCTTCCCCTTTAGCTCCGTCACTCAATTCGCTTTGAAATTTATGACCCAGTTTGGGCAGAGGAGGAGGCCAGGAGCAGAGGCAGCCTCCTGCGACTTTTCGGTGTCCCGGCTTCTGCAACAGGCGTTTAATTAAATGCTCCTAATGCCCCGTCGCCGGAGCCCTCCTAAGTACAAGTGGCCGTTGGTCATTAAATTTTATGAAATTTTCCAGGAATTTCGATTTGAGTTTCTTTAAAGTTGCACAGAGGCTCTTAAGCAAGTGGAAGGGATTTATTACCTTATCCTTTTTAAAGCCATTTTTCTAAGCACACTTAATACGCTTTATTTAAAGTAGTTCCTAGCAAAATGTGTTTTATAATTAGGCAAATATTTACTCCTTATAAATTATATATAAAACAAGTGAGAAAAGCTAACTTCGGACGGAGCCGAAGTTCATATACCCTTGCAGATAATTTGTTACTTATTATAACAGATTTT
>JAEIIU010047397.1:0-20469 GCA_018874675.1 Drosophila baimaii
GTTATATTTTATCAAAATCTGTTATAATAAGTAACAAATTATCTGCAAGGGTATATCAACTTCGGCTCCGTCCGAAGATAGCTTTTCTTACTTGTTTAACACTAAAACTAAGAGACTTCAAATTACTCTCCTTGGAACTTTATTTGAAAATATTTTAAATTGTTTATTTGTGGCTGTGAATGCTTGTAGATTCCAGTTTATTTATTAATTAAAAATAAAGCCATTAATGTCCTTAGGTGGAAAACAATAGCCCATCTATAAGCTCTTAAGTAGCAAAAATAAAATCTCAAAAATTATATTAAGTTCGAAATTAAATTGGGTGTTATTAAAAAGTAATATTACGCTATCCGCTGATGGTTACTCAAGTAGATACGAGCTAGCGCGGTAAAAATTAATCTCTTTTATATTTGGCTACAAAGGTGTTTAAGCACATTTATTTTTAGTCTCGTAATTTAAAGATAAGAAAACAAGTTTAAATAAATTAGAAAAATTAATTTATGTAGAATTTTTTTGTTAATATTTTATTGAAAAATAAAAAATTATGTTATGAATTTTCAAACGGTTTAAAGGGTCTCTAGTTCACGGCTCCCGGTGGTGGTGGCGGCTGTCCGGCGCACCAAGGCGTGCAGGGCGGCAATGTAGTGGGCGTGGCTGGCGGCGAACGCGCCGCAACACCGGCAAGCAGAAGCGATAGGAATAACAGCTGCAGAAGGCAATCACAAACGGTGTCAATAGATCAGATTAACTTAATTTAGCAAAATTTTGTTCGAAAAACTTACACAGCACTTAATGTCCATGGTCGAATGTGGATTTGTTTTGAATCTCAATGGAGCGTCTGCTTGTTTATATAGCAACTGTTCGGCCAACAAATCGATTGTTTCGTCATTTGTTTACATTGGGGAAATATACACACATAGACGGCAGACGAAAAAAAAAGTTTATTATTGCATATAATTATATTATGTACACAGAGAAAAATCGTAATCAAGTTGACAAATGTAATCAGAATTATTTTTAATCTAAATATAAGCATACTAAAATTTTTCAAGACCAACGTTTTTTTCTGAAATTCTTAAATTTTGACCTAAACTTAATTCTAATCAAAATGTTTATTTAATCTAGACCACACTTCAAATTCATACATCTAAACCTTTTTAGATTAAGGTTTTGTTATTCTTAAATTTCGTGGTGAAAACATGTCTCTTCTAATATGTTTTTCTAGAGCCAGGGAGACGAATCAAATAAAAGTATCAAAAACTCGAATAGATGCAATTACATTGAGAGATATAATTATATATATATAATATAATTTGTCTCGCTCAAAGCTATTAATGCAGTTGCAGTCAAGGAAATTTAAGACCAAAATCTGTTAATTAAATTTAAAATGAGGGTTCGTGTACTGTAGTTGTATTTTTTTTTAGTACATTTTTTTTAAACATTATTATTGTATTAAAGTAACAAAAATACACATATCTTTTCTCTTGTGGTTTGAACACTCTTGCTTAATATTTCGTCAATGCATTCTTATTGATACCATATTCAATACAAATTTAAAAGTTTAATTCTTATCATCTTAAGCTAAACACGTTGTACTTTGACATTTGGTCTTAGGCTTTCGAAACGCTGAGTAAAACGCTGATTAAGCTCGTTTATTCGTTCAAGAATTGCTTAAGAGTGTGGGTTTTTTTTTCTTCAAAAAATAATTAGTAAAAGACTAATCCAAATAAAAATGCCTCACAATAATAAAGTGCCTTTTACAGACATTAAGCTGCATCGAACACAAAAATATCTTGAAATTTATGTGAGTTGGCTTTGGATACAGTGTGCAGTTTCAGGTATATAACAGATAAAAGGGCTGACACGTTCAAGGGGCACCTTCTGGCTGCAAGCTCGCACCTTGGCTCAGATGCCTGTGCTGCCCCGTAAGGAGGTCGAAGATGAAGTCAAGTGCATAAGACCAACCGGCCAGGTCCTTTCGCAGAGCCCCAAACTCCACTGGGTCAGCAGTTGTTGTATCTGGAAGCTTCCGGTTCGTCACTCCTATTTAACGCTGTGCTGGCCGAGGAGGGTGTGCTGGCGGATTACAAACAATGTGCAGTCATTGAGCGCAAATGTGCCAAATAATGACTTGCAGGCAAGCGAGTGCAATTTATATGATAAGCAACCAAAATAAATGGCAAGCAATTCATTTTACTTAAATGCAGTGTACAGCAACAACCACTGCCGACTTCGCTGGCTTGTTTCACCCCTTTTCCAGGTGAGTGTTTGGGCGAAAAATACTTGTTTTACTGCTGCGTACGCGGCATATATCAAAAATATTTTTCCCCCACTGCAGCAGTCTAACTTGATTTACTCCGGCATTGCCTAATGATTCTGGCAATAGTGTTTACAAATTAAATACGCACCGTCAGCGCCAAATTAAACCGATTAGAACGCCTTAAAACAACGCGTACATTAGTTTAATACAAAATTCCACTCATAAAAACATTGCAAAAAGCACTTGTGTAAAATTGCCTATGGGAAATTGTTTTAACTGAGCGGTCCGCTCTCTTCTCTCACTACTAAATTATCACGGTTAGATAAAGTCCAGATGAGAAAATTTTGGCTAACTACCCTGTCCATGTGAACGACTTCCTGTCAAATTTTTTCCGGCTCGGCAAAGTAACAGCTGACTTCAAAGACCCAACTGAAAAGAAAGGAGGCAGCATCACAGGGCTTTGTTATTCTTTCGGATAAGTTACCATTACTAAAATCGGTTTGATTTACGGACTGTTTATCTGGGGATTATCTTTTCCGGTCAGATAGGAATCAGTGACTTTGACAGTGTAATGACTTATCTATAATGACGGTGAAAAATGATCAAAATCACAACCATTCTTTAGTTAGTTAATGTGAAGTCAAATAAAAATATAACCTCTGTGTTCTCATAGATATATTATTGTCATAACTAATTTATTAATACATCGATTTTTCAGTTAGCCTTGTAAACCTAATAATAAATAACTGATATAACTTGTTTTAGAAGGCACACTTTCATGTTGTTTTTGTCTACCTTGACTAGAAATAAGACAATAATGGAAGTAAGCACCGTCTCACGACAGGTGTGTATAATAGATTTGAAATTTTCTTTTATTTTTCTTTTTTAATTTGTGGCATGTAATATACAAAAGGTGTCTGCCTCGTCCAAGAAAACTAGCAACAGGAATAGCAATGCTGGCGAAAAAGTCTATACTGGTGGGCTCTGCTGACAACGAGGACAAATCCAGTGGTCCCGAGCGTTCGTATTCATATGCAAAATTAATACTAGCTGGAGACTCCCGATTGGGACTCTTGACTATGGAGGAGGTCACATCTTGGCCTGGCTATGTGCTGTGTCACGAAGAGAGTAACGGACACAGAGTAATGTATGCAGGCTATCCACCAATATAATACCCTTTCGAAATTACATGGAACTCCTTTGCCTAATAACTTTTCTGTAATTTGAATGCATAAAATATAGGTTTTATTAAATACAACATTTAGTAGCTTATTAGTTATTCGATTTGGTTTATTTTACAAATTCTTCCAATTGCCTTTTTGTTTTAATTTCACATTTAAAGAATTTCCCTTCTTTTCAACGTTTAATTATATAAATAAAAACTTTTTTGAATCTAAAAGATATATATTACTTTTGTAAAACATATAAGGTGCCGCCATATATAGTAGCAAATACACCCGTGTTTTGGGAGGAGAATACGTGCAGCAGCGAAGTGCAACACATCCGTTGACCCGACAGCTAGAGCTGAGGCCACCTGTCCCACCCACCATCACTCTTCTCCACGCCGGTTCGGCCTCCCAGCGTGGTCCTTCGTCTTCTCCGTGGGCATGTGCTGTGTCCTTCATTGTTGAAAGCTGAACCTTGGGAGCAATCAGTGGATTATGCGCTGCTTTACAAAAGCGGGCGACGCGTCGCCTTCCCAGGCGACCTATGAACTGGCCCATCCCTGGATGCATGCAACTCTGTGCTGCCCCTTCATTGTTGGCCGTGCGCTGTGCTGAAACATAAATTTAACTGCGAGCTCATGGAGCCGTGTGACAAGGCCGCAGGAATTCAAAACAAAAGTTGCAACAAATACCAAACACGCCATAAAGACAACAACAGCAAATACATAGACATAAATTGCAGGCTTGGCCACTCGCAGCCCATCTCGCTCTGCGCAAGGCAAAAGGCAACCCTTTCTGTCTCTGGCAAGCAAAAAGAATGACAGGAAGCCGGATGTGAGTGCATGCCTTTTGTGCATGCAACGAATTATTCAGTTGACACACAGGATGTGTGCTTTGCTGTTCATGTTGTTGCCACTGCCACTGCCGCTGGTTGCTGGTTGCTGGTGGCTGGTTGCCGGTTGCTGGCTGCTGCTTTATTTGCTTGCTTTTCTCGGAGGATCTGGGCCTGGATTCTAGTCCA
This sequence comes from Drosophila baimaii, assembly GCA_018874675.1. Classification (NCBI taxonomy): domain Eukaryota; kingdom Metazoa; phylum Arthropoda; class Insecta; order Diptera; family Drosophilidae; genus Drosophila; species Drosophila baimaii. The sequence goes on from JAEIIU010047397.1 coordinate 4,445, forward strand.
GTTCCCCAGTATTTTCTGTTAATTTCGTAACCATGGCAATTTGTAAAAAATTAACTCGCCCACAATTAAAAGCTCGATTTGGTTAACCCGATTTTAATACTTCGTGAATATCACGTAATTTCCATTAATTAAAGCAGAAATTTCCATCGGCTTAGTGAGGGTACAAGGTCTATTTATATTAAGGGGATAGATAAGAATGAATAGAGAGAAGACTTTAGAAGTAACAACAATAAGTAAAAAATTGTATTAGAAATTCAACCTGGCTTAATAAAATTTAGATAAAACCAAGTATATTCCAAAAAATAAATAAAAAACAATAAAAGGCGAATTTTAAATTAAAGAAATTGTAATAGAAGTTTTAAAATATTCCACTTTCGAAAAAGTCCGAGCAGCATACTAGATCGACTCGGCCAGAGATGCTGATGTATGTACTAGGGATGATTGAAAAAATCGATATGTTGAGACAGGATCGATAACTAACGCGAAGTCCGATACATAAATATATATCTTAACGTTGACATATCTAAGTGTGGCAAAAAATAGTCTTACCTTTATTAAAACTATCATGTCAAAAAAATATAAACAACTAATAAAAAATTTAGTTTCTAATTAAAGTCGGCAAAACAGACAAATAAATGAAGTAACATTGTCTTTTAGTTGTTCGATTGTAAAGATAATATTTAAATTTTTATTTTAAATAGTATATTTGCGATATTTCAAATTCCGATAATGCAAATTCCCATATATTTATATATAATATTTTTAAAGATATTTAATTTAATATTTTTTTGCATGCTATGTGTACAGTTACAGTAACTTACAAAGCAATGTACCTCATTTTGAATTTTTACTCGGGGAATGCGGGTTTCTTTTAAATTATTTTCCTTAAATATTCAAAATTGTTTATTAAAGATAGCACGTTTATATTCACACGCTTTTACTTATGTATATATATATTGTCAAAATCTGAAAAGGTCAGAAAATATTTAAAAATTTGTACTTAAAATTCGGTATCGTGTATCTTCATAGTCGACTATATCCTTATTCTTGTTATAAATATAATACATATTATGTATCCCTGTACACAACTGTCTGTTATTGCGCAAATATGAGTGTACTTTATGATGATTGTTATGATACACATATAGGAAATACTCATATAACGTGAGGGGCTTCCTACTTAAAAGCATTTAATTTTGGTATACCCACTTATATATGTGAGCGCATTTTTTAAAGCAATTTTTCAATTTTATGGGGCCAAAAGGCATAAATAATGAACGAAAGCCAAGGCTACGTATACGTATAAGGTCGGGGCAGGGATGCCTAGGATGCGGTGAAGAAGAGTAATCAAAAAGTGCGTGCTAACTAAATTGTTATTGCTTTCAAATGTCACGTATCATTATCATAATTTTTTTGCTTGACATTTTTAAGTAGCTGCCATAAATGTTTATAACTTCTGCACACAGAAAGTGTTTCTATTAACTGTGCCCAAGGCCTGGCCTCCCTCACCTCCCGGACCAAGGACCTCTTAACATTATTGGACCCGAGGGACGAGCGGAATTACGGGAAAGGAGGCCACGAAGGCTTCAGGACACACACGTACATGGGCACCTTGACATTCATAATTCATAATTTATGGCTGCATCTGAAGGAGAGCCCTCCTTTTCCTGTATGTATTTTAATTCATCTGCTGAAAGGTGGCAGATGGAAGATGAACGATTCTTCGTCGACCTGGATGCCATGTTTAAAGCAAATATAATAGCTGTTTGTGGAAAAAGAGGAAAGATAAACAAATAGCTAAAAGATTTAATTAGAAACAAGATAGGAAGCTAACTTTGGCAAGTCGAAATGTATATACCCTTGCAATGATACATATTAGTGTAACATTGATGTAAATGTATGTTGGAAAATCTATTTTCTGTATTCATCCGAGTTACAATTTTATCTGCTTGAAATTCACTTCTTTTTTTAAATTTGAAGCCCAAGTTATTTGCATAATTTGATGTACACAATTTTAAATATTGCCACAATGTGTCTAGACATTGGTTTCCAATTATGGCCTGGCTATTTCATGCAATATGTTTTGATTAGCTCTACTTTGCATAAATGCCCATACATATATGTGTGCACATTTATATGTAAATCTACAATGTACCATGCACAACACGAATCCACCCAGCCGCTTTATAGGAAGTACTGAAAATTAAAGAAAAAAATTAGCATGAAAAACTTGCCTCACAAACATTAAAAACTAATCAAACTTTTAAATACACTTCAACCGCAGCAGACTTAAGATTGAGATATTGCAGCGGGCAAGGGCAGAGGGTGCTGAGGAGGGGCCGTAACGCCCTGACGTCCAGAACAATTCGACAGGCGTCTTAAGAGGCAACGGCAATGGCAATGGCATCGGCATCGGCATCGGCATCGACTTTGATTTGTTGCCTGCGTCGCGTCTCATCTCATCTTCCACCCCGCAGACACCGCCGGCCCGCTCATCTTTAGCCCCAACTTTAGCCGGACTTTTGCCTTGTTGTCAACGTCAACAGAAATTGATTGCTCGCCGAGAACACCAGCCTCAATCTCCAGTCTCCGGGCTCAAGTCCGGGATTGCGCCTGCCACCCGCTCCTTATACCCTATTGGACTGCCTCTGTGGCATTTTCATTTCATTCGGAGTTGAGTTTACTTTGCGCCAAAACTTTTACGCAGAGAGCTTCTGAGTCTCCGTCTCTCGTTCTCCAGTGAATTATCTTTAGCCAGCGGACCAGGGAAGCCTACTCCCCGGCAAAAACTTTGACACAGTTTAGGAACCAAAAGTTTAATGGAATTTGTCTATGGCATCGCCTTGCCCCCAGACTTCCGTGCGCTGGCCCCTCCGCACTCCTTTCCGCCGGGCCGCAAAAATAAATAAGAAAGCATTAAACTTCTTTTTAAAGCAATTAAAAATTCTTTAAGACCACGGAACACTCTGTGCCTCTGTGACCCGGGCCCCCTAAAAGTCGGCTCTCTCTTTTGTGGAAAGCAGCTTAATCTGCGATCGTGGTATGTTTTAAGAGGGTACGGGGGCTTCAAGAGGCAGAAACCAACAGAGGAATTAACTCAAGTTTTGGATATTAAATATTTAAAAACGGCATTATTTAAGTCACTAGGAATTATATTTTAACACTTAACATTTTTTCAAGAAACTATATTCAGCATACAAGCTCGAAAAACAGATGCGATTAATGCAAAATTGGGTCTGAGGGCAGCTGAACAATTTTTGGAAAACTCTTCCAGGTGAAAGATTGCATATCTTAATAGCTAAGTTAATAGGGAGAATTTTAGTTTGAAGAAAAATTTATATGTATCTCTTATTATATTTAAAATCTTTTAAAAAATACTCCGAAATTTCTAAAAGAAGCTGGTGATATATATACGTATATAAAGAGAAAAAGACAAAGATGATATTTCGACAAAACTATTGCACTCCGCATCATATAGAAAATTTCGTTAGGTTGATATATCGAAATTTAGAATGCCGAAACATATGGCGCTTAACTTTAAAATATCGAGAATATCGAAAAATTTTCAAAACCGTTAATACATCTTTTGTTTTTGTTTATTTTACCTTCATCTTAAAAACTATATATTTTTTGTTTGTCAATTATAGTTTCAACTAGCAGAGGCTCTTCTATGGCACAGTTCGATGTCAGTTCTATATAATTTCTTTAGAATATCGATGTATATATCGATACATAATAGATATATCGATATTTTCAGCTATTTCTTCGAATAGTACAGTGACCCTTAATTCTCAAAAAAAAATCATTAAAAAATAACTTAAATACCTATATGCTATAATTTATTCAAATAATGTAACTAAAAATATTTAAACAGTACATTTAATTAGTATATTCAACCATTATTCTGTTGACCAATTCGATAAGTGGAATATGCTTCGAAAACAATTGTTTATCTAAATTAATTAACCCTGGATTGTTTGCTTCCTCTTCAACTTTTTCTGTTATGCTCCACGGGGCGTATGAACAACGCGGCTGGTTTATTGCTTACGCTCCCACTGAGAAGGCATAAAGCTCACACGGACACACAAATACCAGGCATCATTATCAACACTAACGCCGTCCGCCCAACACACACACACACACTGGCAGAGGGAGAGGCGATGCGGAGGGCTTGGAGGGAACTGGTCTTAACTACTTTCTGCACGTCTGCTGATAAAATCGATAAATTCCTTTTCGTAAAACGAATTAGGAAACTAATTGACTTGGATTTCGCTTAAAGAATCTCACATAAATCGTTAGCTTAAGCGTGATTCTGGCAGTTGAATGCGTTGTTCCCGGTGCCCGGAATCGGGGGAGTCTTTAACTTTTGCTCTACTTCAATGCCAAGCTAAAATTGGAGCAGCATTTCGTTAGTTTTAATGTTTCTTCCCCCTGTAATTATTTTAAATTTTAATTATGAGTCCGTTAAATGTCATTAAATGTGAAACATTTTCGCCCTTTACCCCTCCATTCCGATTGCTTCGACTAACAACTGGTCCACGTCGTCCTCATCGCAGCCGGCGGCATCATTCAGAACCAGCGAAGCGTTGACAACTAACAAGGCACAAATATTACGTTCACATTTCCTGGCTCCATGCACTCGCCTTGCCATTTGAATTGCAACAAACACACACTCCGGTATTTTGTACGGAAAACCGAAGACTTGCTCCTGCCTACCATTTAACCTCGGCAATTTCTGCCTATCTGTGCGGGCATTTCATGCTCGGCTTATTTGTGCAGGCGCTTAAACACCTGAAGTTGCGCTAAAAAAAAGCTGAAGGACCAGGATATTTGCACTGCGGGAGGGGGACAACTCTCCTAAATAATTTGCACGTTGGCATTCGTTGGATTACCTCTTGTTAAGCGCCCTAAAACTGAGTTTTATTTGTTCGGTGAAATATTTAATATTAAATTTGTTCGAGGCTTTGGTGATGCCTTTTTTTAATGAAATTAATTCTAGTCTCCAGAGAGTTTTATATCTTTTTTTTTGATATAAATATTAATTTATTATATTTGCTCTCGTAAAAGTTCAGATATTTATTGAATACCCTGTAAGAAAGTACCTCCCATATTTTCCTATTTATTAAAAACTGAAGTAATGTAAAGTTCGCGAAAAAAAACTTATCAGAAAGTTGTTGAGAATAGTTTTTCATATTTATAAATTCATATGCAATTGCCATTTCTTTTGCATTTGTGCCGCTGAAATTTCAACAAACATGCAAATATATAATTTTAATAAAGTGGCAAAACCAGGAGTCTGTTAGACTTTCCCACTACCGCAACCCGCGCACTGCTCATCAAAATTCCAGCCAAAAAAGGCAACCGGCCACGTTAAGGCACTTGACAACGTAAAAGTTGTCGTTGATTTTACAAGTACTTTTATTGTCCCTGTTGATTTTGTTGTTCATTTGCTGGCAGGTGGAGAGGGAAATGAATGCTCTTGATATGCTCTAGAGGGAAGCAGGGAAAAGCGAAATTTGAAGCGTATGTCCCACAAAATATTTTATTGTACATTTCCTGTTTATGTTCCCTGCCAGCAAAATAAATGAGCTCAATTTATATGCAATTTTGTTCACGAAAAGCACAAGAAACCGTATTTGACTAATTGCAACTACTATTAAAAAAAAGGGAGACATTTGGCTAGGAATATACAACAGAAAAATTGAAGTCCCTACGATTCTCCTGCAAACTTGGAAGATGGATAAACGCTCCCGGCTATGCTGATCAAGAAATCTCTGCAGCCTCTGCATACTTAAACACTTTATTCTTTTATTCTTTTTATCTGTTTTACTGAGCAGAGGTCAAAGCTCTCGACAGGGTTAGACACATACCCTTCTCAAGTTCAAAAAATTTATTGTTTCAATAGGGACAAGCGACACATACAGCTCTGAACAAAATAAAATAAAACCGATATAGTAAAAATTGAATTTCTATAAAAGTTTCGACAGCATGCAAAGGACAAACTTTGTCCACGGGCTGGCGCTTATAAGGACCGAAGGTGAGGGGAAGCGGTAGGATCTCATACGCTACCACGCCCAGCACTCGGCAGACCCAGGAGTTGGCAAAAGAGTTAAGGAGCCAATCACCATGTCCTGCTCTGTCCCTCACTCAGCCATCGAGACCAACCGGTTAGGGATGTATCGAAAATGAACCGATATTATGTATCGGCAAATGTATGACGTCACTAAAATGGCATCTTATTTTTAAATAGTTATTTTAAGTATGTGAATTGCTTTATAGTATGTGAATTTAATTTTAACAATTAAATATACTTTTACAAGAAAGGCCCCAACTTGCCAATTGTAATTTTATTAATCGATTCATTTTCCAATCATCCCAATGGCCGATATTTTTTATAATCTCCTGATCACCTCTGCGAAGGAATACAAAGTCTGTCTTGGTTTTGGTTCTATGTACTTTGCCCAATAAGACTAATGGGTATACTAATGAACTGGTGCCTCGTGATATTAAAAAAAAATGCAATACATTACCAACCATATTATCTAAAAATGTCTAGCTTAGGAGCGCTTCCATATTGATGCAATGACATTATTGCCATCCCTAATCTCGTTTCTTTCCTACAGTTCCGGTTCCTTCCTTCGGCGGTCCACAGAGAACGCTGTCAACACTTGGACTTCCGGTAGCCGCTGCCACAGCCATTGCCACTGCTGCTGTCAGCAAAATGTCACCAGCATGCACATGGAATCGCTTTTCCCAGCTCTCCAGTATTTGATTGGGTCTGGGTTGGCGATTGGCCTCCGCCATCCTGCCCTCCTGCCGCCACCCTTCGATTCTGCCATCCTGGCTGAATGCCTGGCCAGGAGCATTATTTGCTTTTATTTCTGCAAGTCAATAGCTTTGGCTTTGGCTTTTAAATTTATCGACTGACGTTTGATGCGCTTCATTTAACTTGGAAACATTTTTCAACTCAAATTCCTTGGCCCCACTGTGGCCCTCGTTTCCAGTTTTAGAAAATACATTTTCACCGTTTCCCCATCCCTTGTTCGGCATTGCTCTCTCACGGCATAAGTTTTTTTTAGTTCGATGGCAGATGTAAAGTGTCATTAAGTTCCATCGCACAATTGACGCGGCTGAGCAAGTAAATTCAAAGGGCTGTGGAGACTGGGTTTTTTATTAGTTACCATTTCGCAAAAATATATCTTGATAACTTTAATTTTAAAACAGAGATAGGCAGCGTCCTATGCACCGTGCATAGGAAAAAGTTTCGGGCAGCGCAGTCAACTCATACGCTTCGTCTACCTGCGGATCGCTGCTCTGCCGACATAGGCTGCGTCCAGTGTGGCCAACATAGCCATTTTCAAGCTAGATCTGCTCAATAAAAAGGTTATTTTTCTTCTATTTCCTATGAAATTGAGCTATTTTTTGGCTTGCCCAGCTTTAAACGACAGCTGATTGTTGGCAAGATTGTCACTGGTGGGCAGCGAATCGCAGAAGCTGACGATTGTGTCTTTTTACTTTGCATACAAACGCACTAAAAAAATGTGCATGTATGGGGCCGATCCCTGTTTAAAAATCTCTAGATTCCAACTGCATCAGTGTGGACGGCAATCCACGTAGTGACGATGGACACCAAAAAAAATCGAATACCTTTTTGGAGATCTTACGATCGCCTGATCAAAACCATTTATATTATCACAACAAAAAATAAATTAAAAATAATTGTTTGTTTCGTTTTCGGCACTAAGCTGCAAAATACCTTGCTAAATAACTAAGGACAAGCCTGCTTAATTGGAAACTATTTAAATAATTTGTTATTTAGTTTTTATTCATTTTATTTGTAATCGTCTCAAATTTTGATATCATAAATATTTGAAAATCAAGGTACCATCGCCATTTTATCTCACTTCGTTAAGATGTTCTTTTGATTGATCTCTAATGGTGCAAATAATAATAATGAAATTAATTATATCTAAAAAACTGGAGGCCATAATGTTGTAAGTAATAATAATGGAATTAATTCTAACAAACTGGAGACCCTAGTTTTATTTTAAAAATAATTATAATTAAGGTTTTGGTTCTACAATATATAGTAGGCAGTAAACAAAAGGTTAAAGCTTCAGAGAAAGGTGAGCGGAGTTTGAAATACGAGAACCGCTGCCGCACCGTTCTGAACATGGTGTACCCATAGAGATCAAGGTTTTTCTAGGGGATATAAAAGCTACCAAAGGCTAAATGCAGTGAACTGCAAAACGTACATCTTCATGGCTTTTTATTTTCAAGTTAGCTGCCATAATTTTCTATTTTCTAGTGCACTTGGTTCCCCTCCCTGTCGGACGAGAGTGTGTTCCACTCCCACTTAACAAATATCATCTAAAATAGCTTTATGTGTTGTTGATAATAAAAATCTAGCAGGATTCGCTTGAAGAACCGGACAGCAGAACCCGTGCATTGGAATGCATGCACTGGATGAGTCCGTTGGCTAACCGGGAAATAATCGTTGCAAGGGACACTCAAGGCATTTAGTAGGTGAAATGAATTAGGTATACATTCAGTCCCCGTATTTGATTTTAAGATTCTCTGATGTATCAGGTATACAAACACTATGTATGATCTGCATTTTATTAAAATCGGAACGATTAGCACAACGTTAACACCGCATTATGCGTGCCGAAGTTAGTTATCTTGAACTTAAACTAATATAACGTTCAAATTTAAAATGTATTCTAAACATAATATCAAATTCATAGTAATAATATAATTAACAGGCTGCGTATTTTTTAAAAATCCTCGACGAACTGCAAGCCGTCATTATGACATCGGAAGGAGAGTCGATCAAAGGCAGTTGATTAGGGAACGAGCACAAAAGCCGTTAACACGAGATAAACCTTTGACTTGGCTCTTAGCCCGCCATCTCGCCGGGCTGCTGTATGCAGCTAAGTGGGCGTGACCGGCCTGTAATAACTTACGCCTTTTGACACAGATTAAGCCGGCATAAAGACAATGCTGGAATCAGGAAACTGCAACGATGACGAGGACAGAAGTAAACTTGGCCAAAGGATTTCATGACCCCTCCCACATGTATGTACCTATATGCGAGTGTGTGTCGTCCTTATTGTTTGCCTTGCCCTGGGTGTGTGTGTGTGTGTGTGGGCCATGCAGGATGCTTATATATCCAAGCGAACCAGACAGGCCCCTGCCCACTCTACCCTTTGCTCTTTTCCATATATTTTCCATACCAAGCTCATTCAAGCCAGTCTGCTGCTCATCTTCATTGTAGATGACAGCCTCCATTGTCCTATGCCGACTCCTGCAGCGACAGCAGCTGTATTTTTAGCCGCCCGAGACAGAGCACCCAGATCACACATTACCCAGAGCAATCCCCACATATTTTCCCATTAACTTGTTCTTTTTGTTCTTTAAGCCACAGCCTTTTGATGGCACAAATCATAAATTTTCCAAAAAACTCACTGATCTATGTGAACAAAAAACAGAAGATCCAAGGGAAATAAGTTTGGCCTTCAAGCATATGGAAATATAATGCAGCCATGCTGGGGGCTATATATTTTAGGTCTGAGCATGCAAATTAATATAAAAAAGGTACAGTTTTACGGCAAAGAAGTAAGGATATCTTACCCTTCATAAAAGGCTAAAAGGACTTAAATGGGACTTTTGAACTTTTCTTCCACAAACCAAGCCATTGCCCTTGATCAGACAAATTACACAGACTAACTATTTAAGTGCTAGAATTATCCCGCCTAAAAGAATGCAATGGTTCGTGGTCCAGCATACTTTCCGTTCCTGATAGAAAATATTAAATACAGAGATCGCCAGTCAAAAACAAAATAAGAACGTTTATGCAATGAAATATATGAATTCTGAAATACGCGAATTTATGCAGCAATGCCAGAAGTACAGTCAACTGTTAATAAGAAGGAGCTCACAATGTCATGTATTGAGTCTGTATTTTGTATTTTTTTATCAGAATGAGAGGGAATGCAATGGTTCCTAATCCAGCTTCCATTTGGTTTCCGATAACAAATTAAATATACAAAGATCGTCAGGCAAACACTTAATTTCGAAGTTTATGCCATGGAATACATGAATACCTGAATTCGCGAATTCATGCTTTCATATTAACAGAGATGTCAGATCTGAAATATTAGTACAGTCAACTGTTAATTAGAAAGAGTTAATCCTAAAAATTCAAAGTTAACCTTTGGGTAATACCGAATGCATGAAATTAGTTTTTACCAAACTCATTTACTCAATGCATGAGTTCGGCCACGCATAAGCATAGTTAATGTCAAGTTTATGACTTTACACGAATTTTCCGAATGCGATTTAACCGAAGTGTACTGAATTTTCCTGTTACGTCGCAGCTTTACCTTTCCTGCATCTTAGTAGTTGGTTTCGTTGAGACAGCTCCATGCATAATATAAATTTTACTCCAAACGCATCGACTAAAAGGAAAATTCTATGCATTTTATATCATGCTGGAGGGCATTCATACGATGAATGTAAGTCCACGCCTTATACATATTATACATATGCAGATGGAAGCTTCATTTTGCCACATACACGCGGAAACCGAGGGAAAGACTGCTGCGGAGCCTCACCTGTGCTCATTGCGGATCTATCGCCGCCTGCCTGGGTCCTCTGCGCAGGTCTCTCATTTGCTATTTCGCAGGGAACTCAACATGTAAATAGGGTTAGCATGCGATGCCAGTGGGTGACTACCCTGTTGCATAATGCATTCTCTGTCTGGTAAAGAAATGACAAACTTCTGTACATCCATTACGGATTCTGGGCGAGGCATTAGTCTCGTCGGCTAGCTCAGCTTCTAGAAATTTGAGATGGCCCATACATTTCTATATTGGTAAATGCAAATGATGTCATAGTGTATTTTAGGAACTGGTTGCCCATCCTTAGATAATCGTGAGTGCCGTAATCGCCGCAGAAATCTGTATAAGAATTTGTTTATTAAATAACAAGGAATCAGTTCATTTACTGAACTCGCTTAATTTTAACAATGCGAATATTTTTATTACCTACTTTTCCAGTAAATATATAAAGAGTATACTGTTAAGCAACTCATTAGTTCGATAAAATAATCAAATAAGCCTGAAAATAGTTAGCTTCCGTAGGCGGACGAGTTATAATTGAATTATATAATATGGATAACCATATCGATCCTATGTTATAATAGCCCAACTGGAAATTAACCTCGAAATTTCTATGCTCTTTTAGCAGAGATTGTAAAGATTCAGGTTTCTGTAGAAATTTACAACATGCGTGAACTCAATTGAAAATGGTATTAAATAAAAATCTCAGATCAGCCATTTTCTATTCTCTCTCTGTTAAGGCCCAAGAGCAGACTTCGGTCTCTTGACGCCACTTGCTTGGCGTAAATATGTTTAGTGAATATGTTGGCCCATCGTTCGCACGCTTTTTTACACGCTAGGTTAAAGCCACTCTGAAAGAGTTCTCCAATTTCGTCGCTCCAACAGAAGCAAAACTACCGATACAACTGCCAGAGATTGGCTCTATTAATGGGTTAGATAGTGAGAATTTGAGTTTTTGTCAAATTAAAAATTTGATCCGATAAATAGTTTTTGAGTGATTCGACAAATAAGAAAGAGAGCTCGGGCACTTCAAAGCGCTAGGTAAACGCGTTTTTCTCAAAACTATGTTTTTTAAACTGGTGACAGCTGTAACTCGAAAACCGCTTAGTAGATCTTAATGAAATTTATACAGCTTTTAAAATACATAATAAACTCGAGCCTGGTCGAAGGATTTTATTTTTGGTCAAAAATGTTGGTTTTTTTAAACCAATTAACTGTTGATTTTTTATCAAAAATCTTGAAAAAAACTTTTTTAGTTCGAGTTATCATATCTATTCGAGTTTGTATTTTGATTATTATAATACCAACATTTTAAAATTTGAAACTGCGCTAGGCTTTCATATTCAACTGTTTTTTTATTCCTGTTCAAACTTAATACTTATTTCTATTTTCAGTGTACCCTTTTTCCACTTTCTTCTGATCACATGCCTTAAAGAATCTGTGCCAAGATGTTATAAACATAACATATACTATTATTTCCTACATAGATAAGTTAAAGTATTAAACGAAATACCCTGTTTTCTGGGGAAATATTTCATCTATTGCCTAAAGCCCTTATTTATTAAAATGATCGAATCAAACACGACTTTGTACACACACAATATAAGTAGTGACGTGGTCGGGAATACCCAGAAATATGAATTTATGAAATCTTTCATTTTGAAGTTCCTAATATATAAAGCATGAGCCTGGCCAGATTACCTTTACGAGTATGCCCAACCTCGTTTCGGGGGCATTGAAGGTAGTCTGTACCACGTGCAGCGGCAGCAAGAGGGGCATGAGAGCGACGCAGTGAATGTTGCAATTTCTGTTTTGAAATTGGCTTATTTGGGTATTTTTTATGCGCCCGACAGTCAACGTGGACCCTGCTGCAGGGCCTTGTAGTCCATGGCCTTTGTTTTGTAATTGTTTCGAAACTGGGTGCAGGGTGCCGGGTGCCGGGTGCCTGGGCGTGGGCCAGGCCGGGATACGGTAGGCGGCGAAAGTTAACGTCATTGTCGTTCCCGAACTCGACGACGTTGTGTCGCTGTCGTTGGAAAGACCAAAAGGAAGAAGGGCGACATTAGCGGCAACTGTTTTGAGTGCCGCTTCCCGTCGGTCTGTTCTTTATCGTTCCTGCCAGAGAGTCTCCCCCCCCTCAAAACCCCAGCACCCGCCACCCGCCACCCGCCACCCACATCCCATCATCCACCATCCGCCGGCCGCTTTCAAGTGGCATTCGAGTGGCAGCCATTGTGCAGCATTATGATGAAAGTTTGTGTCACAAAATGCAAATATTTGAAAGGTAATTGAATTTGAACTTTGCCGCCCGTCGTCCTTGGTTTGCTAGTTAGCTACTTTGGCTGCCTGCTCCTGAACAGTGTGCGGCAGGGTGAAAGCGTGGGCAAAATGCTGTATCAATTCGATATTTTACCCTGGGCACTCGCATATCTGTATGGGGAAATTTAAAGGGGCAAAATATCTGAATAGCTGATAATCCAACAGTTCTTTTAATCACACTTTTTAATATTTAATAGAAGAACTATAAGTATATATTAGTTTAATAACCAAACTTGCGTTGTGATTTATTTAAAATTAAAATGCTGAGAACTCCTGTTAGACTACCTTACTTAATATACATTGATATTTATATGGCAATTTAATATTGTATCGGACTAGCTAGTACTTGATTCAATATACTCTTAAATTATTCTTTTATAATTTTTCGATCCATCCATGTTTTCTCTTAGTCTCTCTCCACAAATGTATGATGGTTCTCTTGAGGCAGTTCCGCCCACATTCCCACAGCTCAGAATTGCTTGTGGATCCTATCTTTAGATAGTTTAACAAGATTAACTTAAATGTATCGTAACATATATTAATAACTCAAATACAGCTAAATCGTCTAAAGGTTATAATTTTAATTTCATATCTAAACTAATTGGCGTCACTTAAAATTTGAAAGTCACGGCCTGTCTATTTTTTTCCCTGTGCACAAAGGGGAGCTTTAAGTACCCGATATCGCGCGTACAATGGCATTGAAGTTTTGATGGCAAATATTTGGTGAAGAGCTTACATGTTTTATTTATCCAAGCTGAATGGTCAACACAGCACAAACCCAAAGCGCACTCGCTCGCCGGCTGTCTCGTCCCAGCACTCATTTGTTTGTCGTGCAAATTATATACAACATTTGCACTCATGATGGCATTCAGTTTCCATGTTCCGAGTGCAAATGAAAATCCATACAAGGCCGGAAAACACATCTGCTCCCTCGCTCCTGCCCTGCCCTGTGTTATGTGCTGTGTTTCGGGGCATGCCCCAGGTGCAGTGAACAATAAATTTTGTTGAAAATAAACAATTATTTGGACATGATTGGCTTTTTGCTTGTTTTATTTTTTATTTTTAAGTTCTGGGTTCAGCTTTCATCTAAACTCGGGGTTTGATTTTAATTAATTGCCTTGACTGGCCCAGCAAATTGTGAAATTAAGATGAAATTAAATAGTCATTGGAGTCATACTCGCTTGCTAATCATCCTACAATGGATGGATGGATCCCTCACTCCCGGAAGCTTTCTCCCAAAAGAGCACGTCAATCATCCAGGACTCTAGTGCCAAAGTATCCGTGTCCATTGTTCGCTGACTTTTGATTGAAAGAAAAGCGCAACGCACGAGTCGGTGTCCAAGCAGCGCAGATTGATGGCTACAGGCGGGCTTCCGCTTCCCATCCAGGCCAATCACAGTCAAAAATGCTTTAGGATTGACAAGTAATCGAGGCGACGAGTGTGAGTCCCGGAATTCAACGGCGCGTCGTCGCGTTCTTTTTTTTTTTTTTGCGCGTGCGAATTTCTAATTTCATTAAATTTTGCTCAAAGGGATGGTTGGAGCCCAGACGTTGACAGTAACAAATCGACACAATAGACGTCAAACACATGGCACAGCGGCATTGTGGGCGGTGCAGCAGCTTTGGCAATCAGAAAGCCCCGATCAAAGTGGAAAATCGATTTTAATTGCAATCTAGGCGCAAAAGCTACGGCCCACGGATTAGCGGTCAAGTGGGTGAGTGTTCGATGTTCAGTGGACATTAACTGGGCGGAAAATGCCAGCGCAGTCCGAGGTAAAATTTCACTTCATATTGCCCTTTTTTGTAACCGATTATGTGAGGCCGAACCTCTTGCATCAGCTGCTATCGCTCGAGGCATATTTTTTGTTATCCAACAACATATTATGGTTCATTATAGTTATTTCCGAGCATATAAGTATATGGATTAGGGATGGCAAAAATCTATATATCGGTATTTGACCCGAAGGATAATTCGATGTAGTCGGTGAAAATAGAATAAACATGTAAGGAAAGCTAAAGAGATATAGTCGAAGAAGATAAGTGAAGTTTCACATACAACTTTCATACGAAAAAATAAAATTACACGAAAGACCTGTTTCGCTTTTATGTAGCAATTGTGTATAAAGTCGCTGGAATAAATATACTTTATGGGGTCGCAGATGACTCCTTTACTGCGTTGCAAACATCATGGCAAAATTATAATACCATCTGAAATTTTTTCGATATTACACTTTTCGATTTATCAAACATTACAATATTTTCCATTTTATATTGAGCGCGATTTTCTTTTTTAAGTATAATATCGCACATTTCTCTGTATATACATCCCCAAAACTTTTTTTAAATTTATAATATACAAGCAGGGTGCCCACAGCTTCGCTTTCGACGGATAGCCCGAATAACCATAAGCTATTTTTCTATTGTAATAAGAATACAGAATGAGTCTTCTGAAATTAAAATACAAGGCAGAGGGAGAGGGAGGGAGACGGAATCATTTGTTGATAATTTGTATGAAAATGCAGAGAGAGATAGCTATACGCTGTTTATGGGAGACATTTAAATTTGATAATATATTGACTTTTGGCTTATGATTCTATATCTAAAATATAGCTAGAGCTTTGGTGAAACCATCAAATGAATCGTTTAAGTTTAAGGATAAACTTTACCGAAGGAATTTTTGATATTCAGTTTTGAAGTGCCGTTTTTCGACGTTTGAAGAGATTTTTGGCCCAATTGTAATTTTAGAACGGGTTTTAAAAATAGTAAAAAGCCTTAAATCTAAGCGGTCAAAATTTTTAAACATTTATAATGTCTCAAGCTATTTTTTGGCGAAGTCACGGAATCGATTGGTTAAACGGTTTAGCGTCCAGAATTTTTAACAAGTAAGAAAAGCTACCTTCGGGTGGAGCCGAAGTTTATATACCCTTGCCGATAATTTGTTACTTATTTTAAAAGATTTTGATAAAATATAACTTATATAATGTAAAATGTATGCAAAATGTAAAATTTATATTTAAACAAGCAAGAAAAGCTAACTTCGGGCGGAACCGAAGTTTATATACCCTTGCAGATAATTGGTTACTT
>JAEIIU010047403.1:0-27208 GCA_018874675.1 Drosophila baimaii
TACCCATGCACGAACTAGTAGGGTATCTAGTTCAGGCATGGCCAATCGACACCTCCAGTACTGTAGGGAATGGATTGCACTTGAACAGTCCCAACCGGTCGACCCTGACTTGTTCTGGCTCGGCGCCTGAGAGTATGCAGCATTCCATGGCGTTCAAGGCAGTGTTGGCAGGTTGGGTATTTAATAGGAAGAGAGCCAGTGTTGGTAATTAATGTAAGAAGGTTTATTATTTATTTTAAATTACTTGTATACAGCATTCCATTGCGTTTGAGGTAGTGTAGGCCAGTTGGCAATTTTCTGGTGGATAGACAGTGTTGGTAATTAATGTAAAAGGCTTTATCTTTTATTTTAAATTACTTGTATGCAGCATTCAATGGCGGTACATGTTAGAAAGTAATTTAAAAATCTATTATATTTTATTTTAAACTAAGTCATAATGCTCTGCCTCGACTCCTGAGAGTATGAAGCTTTTAGTGTCGATACAAACAGAGTTGGCAGCTTCAATATTTTCTAGAATGAAAACCAGTGTTGGTAAATTATTTATAAAGCTTGTATGCTTTATTTTAAACTAATTTATAATGCTCTGGCACGACGCCTGAGTGGCAGTGTTGGTAGCTTGGATATTTTCTGGAGCATAGCCAGTGTTGTAGAGCAATGTATAATATATATATTATTATTTAAAACCAAGCCAAGTTCAGGCTTATTTTGTAATACATTTTACAATTAGTTTCTTATCCCTGAAAGTGTATCTTTGTATCTATTAATTATCTTCGACTGTATTGATTAACTTTCTTCGTGTTTATTTTTCTGTAATCATTTGTTGGCACCACTGCTTAGAAGTTAACGCCCCGCGGGGGGCGCGGCTTAACCCCCTTTGCGCCGTGAGGAGCATTGTGTCGTGAGGAACGTTTTTCAATATCAGACAAATAGACAACGAATTACATTGTAAGTAGCTCACGTGCCCTGGATTATGCGTGATATGCCTGGAAATTACTTCATTAGCAGCCGCAAATGGCGCTCTGCATTCTAAACAAGTGTGCACACACACACAGCCGGGGTGAAATGGGGCAAATTAGGGGTGAAAAGTAGGGGGCGGCATTCACACACACACACACACAGTCACCGGAATTGTCACTTTTTATGCAAAGCAGGAAAGCAAAAAAAAAAAAAATAGAGAATTGTTAGAACAGAGGAACAGAGGTCACACAATACATTTACAAGAGCAAAGCACAGAGGAGAAACACCTAAATGGTATTTGAAATGCGCTTAATAATCAATATTTTGAGGTGATAATTGTGTGCGTGTTTTGGTTTTTATTTAACCCACTGGCAGAACATGTTCACAGGCAATCACGGCGGTGGTAGTCTGTTATGGGGGGGGGGAGGGTGGTTGAATGTTAAGGTTCCTGCCTTCCTGCAGGATATATGGCCAGGGGATGACATGAGAAACTGCCAGCGAACCTCGAACTACAATCATTAATTTAAAATTCATGTTTTTCTGCCTCAGTCGCTCTACATTCCGCGTGGCCATACAGTTTGTCGCGGCCACAGAATTAAATCAAAAGGCAGCCTTTATTTTTTACCCGCTCAATTTGCGCCACAACAAAAAAAAGCAGAGAGAGGCGAAAAAATGGTAAAAAATTGCACGCGGCCAGCAGGAAAATATTGAAGATAATTTGCGGCTTTGATTGTGCATTGGATTTGCGCAAATTAACTCAATTCACGGCCGCTCCGCAGCTCGCATGGCAATTTAATTAACTGACCGAGGACACCGAGCGAGCGAGAGCGAGCGCAAACCTTTAACTGGATCAGGCTTTAATTAATTTGCATTTGATGCAAAAGGATACAAGGTATAGAAAGGATCCTGGCGCGGGCGAGGAAGGATTTCCTTTCCACAAGTTCAAGACAAGAGACAAAAGTTGTGCCAAAAACTTTGTGCCACACGCACAGTCGCGTGGAAGAGGAATTAATAAGCTTGCTGCCATTTCGTATGCCACGAACATTGCAAATCTATGTAAATGCGTCGCATGTGGCGTATACTTAATGTGCCTGACATGCAATGTTTGGCGCTGCGAGACAGGAGGGAGGAGGAGAGTGAAGGAGCCAAAGAGGGGCGGCGTGGCAAGCAGCTGCAGGAACATTTATAACATTGTGTTAATGCGACTTATGTGACAGACCAGTTAATTACTGAGTATGTGTGCGTGTGTGTGTGTTTGGTAAGCAACTTTGGCCAAAAACCACTGTTCGCACAGCTTCTCATCTTGATTTTCCGCTTACATTTCCCATTTTCCGCCGCACCCGCTGTGCAAAATGCTTTTTAATGATTTCCCCTGCCCCTGCCCCCCTTCCGAGATGTGTTTACTTTACCAAAAATGTGTGTTTGCCCAGCCCTTCTTGTACACGGACATACATATAGTCGTATAATTAAATCCAGCTAACAATATTTATGGAATGCTCCAGAAGCGATGAACTTTACTTAATTTAAGTGACAGGCGTAGTATTTATCCTGCCGATTGTTGTTTGCTCTCCAGACTGAAGAATTTCAAGACGCCTTTCCCTGTTTCATGGAACTCTCGTCGAACACTTGAGAACTCTGGCCTAATGAGTGGCCCCGGGGCGGCGAAATGAATTGGCCGGCCATGCTGCCTGCCGCCTGGCCATCCAATTATAATGGCCCCAAAACCTGATCTACTGCCTGAACTTTAACCTTACGAGCTGGCTTAAGCGGGTGCTTTTTTCTTCTCAGTCTTCTATAAATCATCGTTTTAGCTGCAGTTGTGTCTTTCTTGAAAAGAGAGTGCACGGTGGATAAATTGGGGCTACTTATGGCTTGATTTTATTTTGTTTTATAGGAAATTGAGTACATTTAAGATTATTTTTGAAGCAATAACCTTTTTAATTCGACTAACATTAGCGTTTTCAAACGTTTCAAAACAATTTTATATAATTTTAGATATGATACTTTACTCATCACTTTTGGTAAGTCTTATTTAAACATTTCCTTAGCTAATTTTTTCTCCGAGTACCTCAAAAAAAGATGACAGGGAAGGGCGGAACACTTGTAACAATGTAATTTAAAACGACAACAACGACAATCCCCCACGCAGGAGGATCCTGAGTCAAAGACATCCCGAAGAGCCATAAGGGATGACAAAGCTTTAAAGCGAACGGCAACAACAACAACACGGGAAGCTGTAACAAAAACAACAAACAAATTTTGAGGCAAAAGGCCAAATCCTGCCGCCGGTCAACAGTCAGCAGTGGCTAAAACCAGGAAAAGGCAGCTGCTGCTCTCCGCTTTCCGTGGAAGAAAACGGAAAAGTGGAGGAAAAAAGGACGAGACAGGACAGGACCAGGCCGGGCGGACCAGGAATTCCTGGGATAGACGACCGACGACCTCTCTCTCCCTGCAGCTACGGGCGCTAAAGTCGGGCATAATCACATAATAAACATTTTCCATGCCAGCCGAAAACCCGACAAAAGGGACAGTTGGAGGTTTTCATTAGGACAGCAGAGGAGTGGCAGAGGAGCGGGGCAGCAGCGGCAGTGGCAGTGGAAGGGGGGAAACGGAAACGGAAATGGAAACGCAAACACAAACCGAAACCGACATGATAATAAATATGTGCGGGGAAAAAGTGTAAAAAATAAAATGGCGACAGACAAATTCAAGATAAACAAAAGCGCGAACAGGCCAGGCAGATATGTGTGTGTGTGTGTATTAGGCAAACACACATACTTCCCACACACACTCCCCACACACACACTCCATACACACACTCACCCCACTCAGTGGCGCATGTAAACAACCCGAGAAGGAGATATCCTTAATGGCCGAAATTAAACGCGCCTGAATGGCAAGGGAAATGATTGGATTTCCCGGCTAAAACCGGGAAAAACCACCAAGGCCAGCCATAGCTGTCATCCAGTCCGTCTTTTGCTCTATTTTCCAAGCATTTTCACTGATTTTTTCACGCTTAATTTCCCGCCCTCCCACGGGGGCAGGCAGGCCAGGCAGCTTGTGGTTTTATGTGCGCTATTATTTTTAATTTCTTTCATATTTTCCGCTTCTATTTTTTTATGCGGCTCACAGAGAGGGACATGCGGTGCCTTTTTATGGCCAAACTTTCAGATTGTTTTGGGAATTAAACTCTAGGCATTTAATTTGATTTAAAGCGCGCACAACTAGGCGTATGATGAATGTGGAATCGAGCCGAGAGCCCACGCAGTCAATAAGTTTTTGGTTAGCATAAATTGGTAGCAAAGTTTTCGGTCCCTCTAGCCTCGAGGGGGGAAAGTATGTGTATGGGAGAGCCACCCCCTCTATTTTTGTTGACTTTTGGGGCGTTATAAGTCAAAAGTTGTCTTATCCTGGATGAAATATGGTTTACGTCCTGCTCATTTGACTAATTGCAGTTTCCCCCTCCCAGATCAGATCTTATCCCTCTCTGCCCCTTGGTGGGAGTCCTTTTGAGACGGGAAAACCCTGGCAGTTAGTTGGCAATCGTGTCCGGGGCGAAAATGCAATCTGGACTCCTGTCAGAGCCACTGCCTTCGCGTTTTAGGCCAGCCCCTCTGCTGTTGCCTGCGAAATCTGCGAATCGGTTGCCATGTTATCCTTGTGTCTTGCCTTTTGCTGCCAAAAATCCTTTCGGAAAAAGAGCAAGGAGTAGCAAGGAGTAGCTTTGGAAAAACAAAAGTCGGGAAAATTCGTTTATCGCGCCGCAAAATTGTTTTTGTTTTTGTTGTTTTCTTTTTGTATATACACACAAAGCACATAATATATATTTTAGTTAGTTTGCACTCTCTATTTTCCAGCCTCTAAAAACATTATAAGCAAACGAGAAACTTGAACTTCGAGTTGTTTAGTGAACCGAATCTATCAATGCTCTTTAATTGGGTTCTTAAGCTAAAAATAAAGAATTGTAATTGTAAATTCAATTGATTATTAAGGAACTTGCTATTATGCTGGCTCCACTTTACATTTAAATAGTATTTTGTATATCTAAAGACATCAAACCAATTACTTTCACTCGACCTTCTATAGATTGAATAAATATTTCCCCCAAAAACAAGGAAAACTTTAAGTAATTGGATTTGTTCTACTTATAATTCTCTGCCTTTATGGGCCCATAAAAGTAGTTTGTCTTCGCTGAAGATTCGAACTTTATAAGTTCAACTTGTAAACATTGCTATGTATATATATGATAGCAATAATGAAATTCAATTTCCGCTCATAATTGACTCTTGTTTGGCTTGGATTTCAATCAATACCATTAGCTGCGTGGGATTTCCTTAAAGAAGTCGCTGTTCGGACTAAAGTTTAAGCTGCAAGGAGTTACTTTTCCCACTACTATACAACCTTAATGTTGCGAATCTGTAGGACATGTGCTTTGAAGTTTCAGGATACCTTAGCTTTTATAGCATCCTTGGCGAGAAGGGTATGACCAAATTGAGTTTGGCTTAAATTATGCCTGGTCTTTTGGCGCCCTGGATCAGACCAGACCAGACCAGACCAGACCAGACCAGACCAGACCAGAACCGAACAGAACACGGCCAGTACATACCAGACCAAGAGCAAGCCGGAGGCTAAGGCCACGCCCAAACGCCCCTTAAGCGACTGCAGCAAACAGTTTCACTTTTGATGGCCAAAAGCAGCAGCAGCAACACAGCAGCCAAAAGTCATTTTGGCTTCTTTTTTTTGCCCTCTCTCTTCTCGGCTGTGTAATTTATGAGTTTGCGCCTCAAGTTGTGGGCCACACGTAACCGGGTTTTAGCCGGAATAGAGTAGGGAGCAGGGAGTAGCAGTAGCAGGAGCCACTGCAGCAAGGGCTTATCGCCATTGTCTCGTCCAACCTTGGTGCGGTTGTTTTCTCTTTTTCCAGCTGCTGCTGCTGTTGTCTGGCAGTTTATGAAAACTGCAATGGCAAATGTTTGGCTTTTACCGGGCAGCTGGGGGAGAAGGGTATAGCAGCGACCTCTACAGCAGCAGTCACCCAGGAGGGCAATGTCCTTGTTTATGCGCCGACACTTGGCTGCTCCTGCGGCGCTTGATTGAATTGTGTCCTTGTCATTGCATGTCGTCGTGAGCCGCCGCCGCCATCCTTCCCTTCGTCCAGCCGTAGAATCGCGTAGCCAGCAGCAGCAGGCTCATCCTCACCCAAAGTTTAATTAACTTTTTCAGCTCAATTTTCTAAACATGTTCTCGGCTTACGTTGTTTTTTTGTTGAGTTAAAAAAGGTTATTTAGCTTAAAAGCAGAGGCTTAGGCGAGGGCTGATTTTGTACTAAAAACTGAGCCTAAGATCTTGTAGGTTCTTTCGTAATTTAATTTAAAAAATGTAAAGCATTTATGTATTCGATTTGTAAAACACTTTCCTCAATTTATATCTTTTTCTCAGCCCTCGAAAGAATGATTAATCACGAACCCGAGTCAGGGTGTGTTGAGCAAATTTCTCGAGCCAACCTCTGCTTAACCCCATCATGCTTAGCATCCCCCCGCCAACCTGCCTAAAAACCTTAACCCACGCAATACCCACTAAGCTGTGTGTTGTGTTCTGTGTGTTTCTTTTGGCCCACTGTCAAGTGACTTTAAATGGCAGCGCGGCTTTTGACAGCTGCAAGCTGGGAGCTCAGAACCAGGGAGCTCTACAAGATCCTACCAGCTACCAGTTACCAGAGCCACCAGCTTCCAGCTCCCTGCTTTCAAGCTCTCCAAGTATTACAACTGACAGCTGGCGTCTGATGCGGTTTATGTTAAAAGGCAAACCATTGAGGCAGCCCACACATGTGCCCTGACACACACGCGAATTTATGTTTATGTTAATAAAGTCGAGCCATTCAAGTGGCAAGCCAAAACAAGACAGCCCCCGAATAGGCCCCGCCTCTGCCTCTGCCCCTGCCACCTGGCCCCCGGATGAGATGAGATGCAGTCATGTGCACAAAGCCGAAAACATTGTAACCGAGCGCGCGAGTTTCACAGATAACAGCGTCAACTGCCAGGGCTTGAGCGGTACACTCAGAGAAATACCACTGAATACATTTGAAGAGCCTTTAAAAGAAAGCTAGAACTTCAAAAAATCAAAGCGGGAATGTCCTAGAAAGCTGTGGAAGGGATTGGATGTGGGAATTTCTTGTTTTTCTTTCTATGTTTTCTTTGCTTTTAAGTTATAATTATTAACATAAACTTTATGTAAAGTAAACAAAGAGCCCCTCAATCGGTTTTCGGAGGCGTCTCCTCTTTGGTCGCTGTTTGGTCCTCCTCGACCGGGGCTGCCTCCTCTCCCAGGTGTTCCGACACCAGGCTCATGGTCCTCCGCTGGTTGGCAGCCGAGGCATAGTCCGCGAAGGTGAGATTGATGTCATAGGGCGTGCGCTGGAAGATGTTCGGCGGTGTGTAGTTGTTGGATATGGGCCAGAAGAGACCCTCCTCGTCCCGAGTGAAGGGCATCTGGCCATAGACATTGGCAAAGTCATTCAGCTCATGGTAGAATCTCGTGGAGGCCAGCACCAGTTCGATGCGCTGGATCTCGGGCATATGCCGGCGGTATATATCCACGGGCAGCTGCTCGCTGACGAGCGAAGTCTTGGACTTGCTCACCACCTCGTCGTCCAGACTGTCGCGCGCAGAGCCACCGTCGAAGTCCACCTGCTGATCCGACTCCCAGATCAGACGGCAGACTGTGCGGAGCTTGTCCTTGATGATCAGATGCTGCTTGCCCATCAGATACTCGTCGGTGGGCGTGGAGGTGGGGAACTTCTCGTTGAGGTAGACGGCCGGCATGCGGCGGAAGAGCAGCTCCTTGGTGTACAGCTCCTTGATGTGGTCCTCGGTCTGGAAGACGCGATTCGTCAGCCAAAAGGTTTCACAGACATTGGCCAGGGCCCGGGTGAAGCAGCCAATCATGTCCTCCGAGGACTCCAGCATCAGGATGCTGTACTCGTCCATGTGCACGTACAGGCCGCACATGGGATCGGGGGTGATGGCCTCCTCCCGGCACGCCGTATGCAGCTCCTGCAGCCGGGCACTAAAAATGTCGAAGAAGTCCTTGGGCTTGCCCATAACCGATTGCCGTCCGGCCTCCATGTCTTCGTCCTCGCCGATGCACTCATCGTCGCCGTGGTCGAACTCGCTAAAGCGGAACGTGTGGGTCAGCACCTCCTTGTCCGGCTCCACAGACGGCTCGGGAAGCTCTGTTGGAGCCTGTAGAGCCTCCGCCTCCTCCTCCCCTAACAAGGATCCCTTGTTCGTTCCATCTGAGCTCTCCGATATATCCCCCGAATCGTCATGGGATATGACCAAATCCTCCTTGAACTCCAGCATGGAGGAAGGTTTAGCACCCACTGGCTGGTCGACCAGAATAGGATCCGCGGCCTGGAACGAGTCTATTTCGGATTCCTCGGGCGTCAGGCGGGCGTTCTTGGCCAGTATGAAGATGCGCTGATAGAACACCGATGTCTCCATGTCCGCCAGCTCTATGTCCACGTGCTCCACCAGCGACTTGCGCACCTGAAACGTGATGGGTCGCTTCATCGAGAAGATCGAGTGCCGGGTCAGCCGAGTGGTCCGCCGCTGCCGCTGGCGGGCGCCCATGGAGGCATGTCGATACACGGACATGGCGGTAACTGTTCCTGCTGGCGTTCCTGCTGGCTGCTTCTGTTGTTGCTCCTGGGGGTCAGGGCGCTCTGCCGGTGTGGTGGAGTCAAAATATCGATAAAGCTAAGGTGAGCCCGGTTTGTTTCGGGGGAGACTTGTTGTCTAGCAACACAGCGGTTGCTTGGCTTCGTCCGAAATCAATTCTGGAGAAATCAATGGCATGGCATTGGCAGGGGATTCTCTCTGGAACAGAAGAGATTTGATTTGTCTTTTTTTTCAACTTTTATATTTCCGAAATTGTAGTGACCGTCCACTTTCCATGTGTTCTCGTGGACTCAATGCCTTCTTAAAGTCTTTAATTGAAGTTCAAGCAGTTAGTTATAACAGCGAAGCTTAGCTCTTATTTGGTATTGGGTTTTATGCAGAACTTGTAAAATGGGATTAGTCAAGGTAGAATAATATAAGGTAGTCTCATCGATAGAGCTGTCCTCTTCTGAAGACTCGTGTTCGGTTGTTTATCCTTTCTAGCGCTTGTCTCTGTTAAGGCTTGAC
This sequence comes from Drosophila baimaii, assembly GCA_018874675.1. NCBI lineage: Eukaryota > Metazoa > Arthropoda > Insecta > Diptera > Drosophilidae > Drosophila > Drosophila baimaii. The sequence goes on from JAEIIU010047403.1 coordinate 9,144, forward strand.
TCCTTAACATAATAAAAATATAATATATTTTATATATATAAGACTACCTTATATAATTAGGTCATGATCTGGTTCTTTTGCATCTGTTGAGATAACGTCGAACTGTATACGGAGAGACGAAATGCGAAGCTCTCTCAGAGTGCTTAGCTGCACAACCCTCTCTTTCGCTACTCAGTGTTATTGTTGCTACTAGCTTTAAGCAAAGACGCTAGAATTACTAAGATGACTAACGACCATACATTTGATTTGCCATAAACACCCAATTTTTCTGTTTTCTGACAAAAATTGCGCTCTCCCGCGCTCATAAAGTTGAGAGCGTAAAAATCTAAAAAGAGAATGCGCTGGCATGTCTGCGTACAGATATAGAATGCGTGAGAATACGTGTACACACTTACAGTCGTCGGCTGCCAACGTATACCTACAAGAGAGCGACCGATTCTAGAGCACCGTCTCTCTCTATGACAACAGATCCTTGTACCCAACATTGGGTACTACACGAAAAGTGCGTTTGCAAAATAAAAAAAACGTATTTGCTTTGACTTAGGATCATAACCTAGCTAAGTTTGTTCTCTTACTTTAACAGAGAAAGCACAGGAGACGGCCCATCTGAGACTTTTCTTTGATTCCGTTCAGGTCTCTCTCCTCATATCCCTACTCACACCTATCCCTAATATTCGGTCTACTGTTTGTAGTATAAAATATTCAAGGATCTGCGCCTCTCTACAAACACTTAAATATCCAATGACTTGGCCATTTTCTCACAGTGCTCACCCATACGCAGAGCCCATTTGCATGTACATGTGTACGGTGTTATTATCTAACCAATGTACTTGGGTCGCTGCCTCAATTATTATTATCATTCGTTTGAAATCTAAGGCTCACCCCGCCTACTCCCTTGCCTCTCTTGTCTTTTTGTTTAGCCGAGGCTTTTAGTTTGGCTTTGGCTTTGGCTGTGCTGCTGCTGCTGCTTCTGCTTTTCAGCGAGTTAATTTATTCATGGCCCATTTATGAGCATAGTGATTTCAGGCAGCACCTACATCTACCAGCCTCATCCAGCCGACAACCGACATCCAAGCCAGGGAGCCGGAGCCAAGAGCCAGGAACAACAACCTCGACAAGGACGTAAAGGGAAAACTTCTTCATCAGGCGGAGGAACTCACTCTGCCTGCGTCCTTTGGGCTTCGAGCAGCGCGAGCTCCTCTCGGTTTCCAGTTTCCCTACACTCTCTACTCTCCCTACTCTCCCTACTCTCTCTCTCTTTGAACAATTTGAAACACTTGGGCATACAATATGTTGAAATGATAATGAGGCGAAATTGTTTTTTGACTCGCTCCCCAGGTGTTCCCACCACCACCACCTGGGCTGGTCGCTTCAAAGGCTGTCTGAGCGGGGCTGATTATCCCTATCCTTAGCCAGGATACGGTTGAGTGGCCGTCGACCGTTTAGTTTATTGACGCAAAAGTTGCGTAGCAATTTGCGGTAAATGTTTTAATAACTAAGTACCTCTGCCACCGGTTGTCCCGGCAGATAAGCCCTATATTTTACTTTGTTTCCAAGTTTAAGCATTAGGTATTAGGTGGTTTTTTTTACTTAAAAAATAAGGATTTATATGGGCTATGGTTATGGCCAGTAAATCAACTAGTTTTAGGGGGATTTATTATTTATATAAAGCCATAATTTAACCCAACCAAACAACTTGTAAATAAATAAACAAATAAATTCAAGTGTCGCTAATTTATGTTTTTTATTTAACTTCAAAGCCTTAAAACATTTCTCCCTGGCATCTTTAAGCCTTAATGGCGACTTTCACTATTGGCAGTCTCACTTTCATGGCCATGGCAAATAGCTTCCATCGATTTGACTCCACGATGTCGACATGCCACGCCCATTTGTCACAGACAGGCAGGCAGGCAGGCAGCGTTGATTGCAACGAAGTTCTTAGTCAATATTTGCCGATTTCAATGAAATGAGAATTTGACATGCAAGCAAACACGGCAGAGACAGCTCCAGAGCTCGTCGTGGCTGCGTGGAAATGGAAAGTATCTGCTGGCAGCTGGAGAGATGTTGCAGTTGCAGTTGCAGTTTCCGTTTCCGATTCAGATTCAGATTCAGATGCACTGCGGCGGCAGCAGCTGCTGTTGCAACAGGAGAAGAGCAAACACACACACAGGCACTGGCTGACTGACTGCCTCGTATCGGAAGGCTGTGGGTCTGACTTGGGTAAATTAATTGCGATCTGTGTGCCCTGAGATTTTTGTGTGTGGCCAAGTGATTGATGTCGTGAGTAGTGTTTGCACTCGTTACCTTTGTTTTTCTTTTTTGTCAGGAAATTTCCCCACCAAACGGGCGTTGATTAAACCTTCAAAAGAAGCTGTAAGGTTCGCCTATTGAAAGACCTTGAAAGTAACTAGAGTAAATCTTTAGAAGAACGGATACTTTTAAGCTGAAAGGTTACTTAAATGTAACTGGAAATATCATAAAATGGCAACATATTTTAAACTTAATAGTTGACCAAATTAAACACACATAAATTTCCATTTGAAAATGCAAATCCTGCCCCAAAATTCCATAACACATTTGAAAGGGATCATCCCTGTTTATCCTGCTTATTCCAATTATGAACTAAATGCCGCGCATGGCATCACCTGCAAATGCCGTGAAATCAAACTGCTGAATAGTTTGCAATAAATTCAATTAAAATTTTAAATGAGAAAGATAGAGGAGAGCAGGAGAGCTGGAACTTTTACAAAATTAATGTGCAGCCCAGCAGGGAAAATGGTCCTGGGCAATTTTAAATTAATTCAATTAAACGGGGCATCAGCAGCAGAACGAACTGAGAGCCCCACCAACAAGTGTTTGGCTCTCAATTGCCTGGCTGCCTGCCTGCCTGCCTGCAGAAAAGTTCGTCCAGGTGCCAGGGCAAATTTTAATTGTTGTTGGACGCCCGAAACTCTCTTTTTGCCAATGCAATTAAATGCAATGACAACTGGGGCGATGGCGACGCGCAAACTCTTAGCCGAAGCTAATCAATTAAGCCGAGACTTGGTCCAAATTGGTGCATTGCTTGAGTGAATTGCCCACCCCCCACACTGCCCTGCCAATTAATGGCAGCTAATTTATTTGAACGGGACCAAAAATCAATACAGCGGGCAGGGGGACAGAGGCAAGTACACTCGAGGAAAAATATATAGAGGAAGGTTAAGTGGTAATAAGAGAGAATATAGTATGAAATAGTAGTTTTAAGGAGGTGTAACAATATTTAAATATTTCGTTTTAGGAGAAGTAATAATATTAATTTCAAATATCTGTCGGAAAGGATCTATTCGATTTTGATAATCATTAGAAAGTGGTTTAATATTTGACTTTATTTATGAGATAAAGAACAATTATCAAGACCAAATTGATCACCGAAATGTACGTATTCGGAATGGTACAGAAATCACTTGGTTTAGTTTCAAATCTCTTGAAAAGGTGTCAACAAAATTTATTTGTTTCAAAGATGTAACATTTTGCAGCTTACTTTTAGACACCTTTTTAAGAGATTTCGCAACCCTAGTGATTTATTAGGGATGGTATATAGCTTCAATCCCCTTGAATATTAGTCTAAAAGTTTAAAATAAAATGTTCGAGGTATCCATTTCTATCTAAAATTAATTTTAATTCCAAAGATTACATTTTTACTTTTAAGTATAATTTTCAGAGATTTCCAAAGGGTTTTTAATGTAAACCCTAGTAATATATGCTGGCTACTCTGTTAATATTTTTTTTTTGAGACTCCCTTACAAACTTCCTTGCTCCATTTTGAACCTTCTACTAGATCCTTTTGCTCAGTGCACACGAATTCCTCATCTTCAGTGGGCACTAGCCGCCGGCCATGTGGCCAACATTGTGATCTCGCCCAGATAAGGGTCAGATGGAGAACGAGAACTAGGGGTGGCACGAGGGAACGAGCGGTGGCAGCCGCTCAATTATATTTTTATTTATGCGCCAACATTCGCGCACTTAACAAAATAGCATCCGGCTAGGTCCTCTGGCATCCCTTTCTGACAATGGAATTTTATTGTTTCGCCAATGTAAGCAAATTTGGTGGAAACTTTTCTTTTTTTTCTCCTTATTTTGGTGGCCGAAAGGCGAAAGGATAACGGACGGGGGAGGACTGAAGACTGAAGCATAAATAAAGTTATGTATTTGATTATGAAACCGGCGGACAGGCTCGTGGCCAATGGATTCAATTGCTTGGCAATCTTTATGGCCAGGACAGACAAATCATAAAAAAACGGGGGAGCACAGGACACAGCACACAGGACACACACAATGGAAAAGGGAAGAAAGCATTTTATGACCCGAACTTGGCTTTAAATGGAAAGTGTCCAGTGAAGTGTCCAGCGTGGTATATGTTTTATTTGTTCTGCGAATCAATTTCTTAGGATGCTGCGAAGGACTTGCTAAGAAAATATAATCCTCTCTCTCTGTGTTTGCTTGAACCCTTTTTACCTGCTAAGCAAGCGAACCGAATGTGATTTTGGCAACACTCAGAGGGCAGCATATGTGTGTGCGTGTTCTCTCCCCTTTTGTTGAGTGACCCTTTTTCCTCTTTATTTTCATGCTTTTCTTTCTGCTCTTCTGTGGCATTCCGAAATGTCACTTCCGGTGCTTAAGTGTATTTCCTTTGTGTTGGGGATACAACGCAAACATTCCGCAAATTTCAGTTTTTGCCTCTTGGTATTTTTTTAGAGAGAGAAAAAAAGAGATCATTTAAGGCCAGAAAAATGTTTCAAATATTTATTTTTGTGCTGCCTCAACTATTTTGTTGCCTAGTGTTGGCTGCTGCTCATGTTTCGGATGCTTAATTGCAATGCCAACAACAATTGGCATTTGAAAAGGCAAACAAAGCCAGATAACAAAATGCTTCCATACAGACATATTTCATACAGCAGTGGTCGGAATTATAGGTCAAATTAAACTGTAACTTTATCTTTAATTTAATGGTATAATAAGGTTTATCTTGAGGGCTAAAGAATATTTTTAAAAGGTACAAAATCAGTTTATATAATAAGATAGAAAGATAAATATTAACTTAGCTATGAATACTCAAATGGGATACATATTTTCTAAGCGATTTTTTGTGTATTTTATAGTTTCTTGTATATATTTTGTGTATATCCTGTGCATATATTCTTAATTTTTTAACCAGCGCTGTAGAAACGCTTAAATATCTGATACAAAAAAGGAAAAAACAAGAGACACAAACCCAGTTGCAGTCGAAATAAAATGGCATTTCCTTGCGCTTTTTTTTCGGTGACTCTCCACGTTGATGTTGCACAATGCCAAGGCTTGATTGAAACACAACGATACGAGGACAAATGTATACGATTTTCTAGTTCTGTGCAAATATCAAACAATTAAATTACACGCCAGCAAAGAGCAGAGAGCAGGGAGAGAGCAGCAAAGGCAAAATGAAAACAAAACTTGAACTCAATTTGCCGGCATCTAAATCATTTTTAATTTGAACAACAACTAAATACAAGAGCTTTGTTTTTGCCCAAACAAAAACAGGCAAAAATATTTAACAATAACAAAATGTAGCATACATTCGAGGGCGTTGCAAAAGTGAGAGAAAGAATGTTATTCAACGCGGCCCCAGCAGCAGCAACAATGGTGATGGGAAGCGGGGAGTGGATAGGGGAAAGCGGGGAAAGTGCAACACACACACACTCCCTCTGCCACGTCCTCCACAACTTTCCCCTGGTACCGTTACACGCTGCTGCACAATTATTCAAATCCACGAGCCATGGCAGCAGAGGTGAAGGAGTCACGGGTCACGGGCGGCGGGCTGAAAGGGTGAACAAGCGAACAGGGAAAGCTGTCGCTCGCTCGTTGGCAGGTGGGGAATACCCTGTGGCAGGTGAGCATCTTTTGGTTAAGTAAGCTCTTTTAATAACACTTAAAATATATTAAAAGTCTTCTAAAAACACTTCAAATATATTGAAAATGTTTTAATTATTAAATAGTTGTTAGGGATATGTATTCCTTTAAAGGCAATTCGTTGAGGAGGCTTGTCATGACCGAAAAATATGTGTCCTATTATATTAAAGGTGTAAATAATATAAAATACAAGGCTATAAGCTAAAACCTACCCAGGGTACAGCCAAGTCGAACCCTGAATGCCCTTAAAAAAACACTTGCAAACAAGAATTAATTTAAGCCTTTGTTCGCTGTCCCAATTTGTCGCCATAACAAAAGAATTTAAATGCGCGAACAGCACAGAACACAAAATGAACTAAACAATAATATTTGTTGTATTTCTTTTTCACTTTCAACTGCAATTACGTAGAAATTGCTTTGATAACTTTGTGTTGCGAGCGTTGCGCTTAAACCGAAAATAAATCAAGAGTTGGAAATAATAAATAAAAGGCTATAAATAAAGCGTTAAAACCCAATAATTTATACACGATGAGCCCCCGCCGCCCTGGTGATTGTGTTACGTTTATAAAGATGCTCGACCTGAGCAGGAGTTACTATCAATTACCTTCATCTCATCCGGGGCTAACAAGGAGCTCTTGGAGAGTCCTTCTAATAAATATGCCTAAGCACTCGCTCTCGCCGACTGCTCCTCCTGGCTGTCCTCCCAGAGTCTTTTCCAGCGTCTCCCATNAATGACAAAGCCAAGGCAAATGACGTGAAATATACATAAAGAGGAAGAGCAGGCCGTAAAATGGCTGCAATACGGTATACGGGGCGTATGAGCAACGTCGTTTCATTCGCCCCACTTACAAGTAATAAGAGCCAGCGGCATAAAAACCGACAGTGTCCCACCACCACCACCAACACCAGTTCCACCAGCACCACCACCATGTGAGCCATAAAAAGTATATGGTAAGCCAAACCCCAAATAAACGCAAACCCAAACCTAACACGAAACCCAAGCCGCCAAGTCCCGCCGCCAAGTCCCGCTGCCTCTGAAGCTCCAGATTCCGTGGGCATATTTCACGGGGCAAAGCCATCGCATAATGCGTGTGATTGATTTACCTGTTTCCACCTTGCTGCGACCCAGCTGCTGTAAAATTGATGGCTCCCATTTGGCAGCGAGCGAAGAGATTGAAGTCATTGCCATTGCCATGATTAGGCGGCGAATTCCCAGTCTGCGTCGACCATTTGAGATGGCCAAAAGGTAACTGATATTTCTGAGGATATATCGAGGCTGATTTTGTGCTAATTAGATATATTGCTGGATCTTTAAATACAGATTGTTTCTTTGTAAAAATATATTTAAATTAAATAGAGACTCTTTCTCCGAAGAACTGATCGTTGCGAGTAAGCTTTCATAAAAAACTTTCCATCTTTATCAGCGCTCTCGAAAGGTTTCCAAAAAGTCTCCTAACCAGGACTCTTATCCAAAAATCGGCGACTGTATTTGGTGGCCTGTAGCAAAGGTCGCCGCAAGTTTGTTGTTTGCATGGGTTAAACTGTCGGTCGCTATCAGGGCCAACACAATCAGCAGAAGAGATCCAGACGTCCGGATACCAGGAGGACCATGCCAAGTCGGCGAAACAAGCCGGCAAAAGTTGGTTAGTTAAAAGTGTTTGTCATTGTTGACACCTTTCGTCTTGGCAAAGCGAACAACTGGTGGCCAGGGAAAGCTCGAAACAATGGGAGCCGCCTCCCTCCAGAAAGGGCAAAGTTTTTTCTTTCTCTCTCTTTATTTAGCTTGGTCTGCCTTTTGCCTTCTTGCTGCCACTGCTCCTCATCCTGCTGCTCCTTTTCCAGCTCCTGTTGCTGGTGGTTGGGGGAAAAGTTCTTTTTCGTGCTCATGTTGATTGGTGTTAAATATTTGGCGGCATTTGTCGCATCAGGTTCGGTAAATCTAATTTATTACACTGTGCGGTCCAGTTTAAAGCCATCAGCAGCTCAGCAGCCGCGCCTCGAATGTGTGTGTGGGTGTGTGTATGTATGTGTGGTTTGGGTGTTAAGCCCCACCGCAAAACAGACTCTCAAGTTGACTGCCTTGCTGATTTTGTTGTTTACACTGGAAAACAATATTTGTTACCTGTTTGACATACTGTTTGGTGGTGTTTAGACATTATGTATGGTATCAAAATAATGATTTAAATTGTCATTAGTTAATATACTTAACTTAATGGAGGTTCTAAACAGCTTATAGGCTCTAAAAAGTGCATTCATGGCAAACTATAAGTGTTATAAAACATTGTATTATGCTCTTACAGCAATGATGTTTTATTTACTAATATACTGCACGCATTTTTTGTGCTGGACCCAGCGCTGGGTACTAGTTCTGTTGCTATAGAGACAAAGAGAACGCACTCTAAAGGCGGTCGCTCTCTTGCCAGTCAGCGGCAGCAGTTACTATGTATTATTCTTTATTATTTGTCTCTAACTTTATTTTTCTGTCTCTCTTTCTTAATCCATCTATCTCTCTTTATCTTACTTTATTAATCTCTGTCGTAGTATTTATCTTTCTATCTCGATCTGTATCTCTATTTATTTGTGGCTCTCTATCTCTAGAAAAGTCACCATATGTTTGGTTTTTTAATGCAAAATTACATACATACTTATTGTCTTTATTTTATAATCATTGCTTTCTTTCTTTTCCTTATTTTATAAAATTTAATTCCCAAATAATGTTAATTATTAAATTTCATTGCATATTCTGCTCTTTTTTGAGTGCACCAAGTATGTTTGGGTTTTCTGTTTCAGTTCCCAATTTGGTGCTTTTATGTCTTCATATCATTTACGCTTATTTTGTGGTCTGTCCCTGGCTTTGAAGCCAGAAACACAGATACTCGGATGGAGTGAAGATGCCACACAGCACCGACACCGACACCGACACACAGTCACAAAATACAGATACAGATACATCTGACTGTGCACACGCTTGCCATTTATCAATGCTGGCAATTCGTTGTGGCCTCAAGTGCCTCAATTCTGCCTCCTCCTGAGAAGGGGTTAAAGGGACGGTGGTAGTAGCACCAGCTTCGTTGTCATTGAAAGTGCAGTTAAACTGCAATCGCGTTTGCGTTTTCATTATGCGGCCCCATAAAACTGGCGATCCTTCGAACAAAGTAAAAGTAGCGGCTGATGTCGATGGCAAACTTTGAGTGTGTCTGGCCAATTAAGATAGACCAGGTAGTTACCCTATAAACAGGGCGAGTTTGCTGAACTTTGATGGATCTCTGCGTCAGGGAAATAATAGTTATTTATGCTATATATATATTCCTTTAAGGGAACTCCTCTCTTAATACATTATTCTGACTACTCGAAATACCCATTTCCAGGGTAGTTTCAATAATAAAAAAAAAAGAAAACTTATCAACGTAAACAATTCAAGCACTTCAACTAGTTTTTGGGCGCCTCGATAGTGCTCCAGATAATGGCACGAGACTGTGGGGGGGGGATGGATGCATAATGAAAAGTTACTAGGGGGTATATATACATACATATAGTATATAGGGGAATATAGAGGAGGGGGACAGATCGCCCGTCCGCTCGCCCTGCTGCCACTCAAACGAGCAAAACGCAGAGCGACAAATTTTTATGGGCAAACTTTCAATTACCCAACTTTTTTCTTGCTTGAATTACTTTTGAAATGCTTTGCCCACACATACAGGCAGGACATATGCATATATGTGTGTGTGTGTGGGAGTGGGTGAATGTATCAGCGAGTTGTCGTCCTTTTTGTTGTATTTTTTATTTCATTTGCTTCACTGATTCGGTCATAGAGGATCCACAGAAAGAAAAGGTATCTTTTTCTATAAATTTAAGTGCCTTTAATGGCAAAGGATATACAGGATATTCTGTGATACAAAAAAACCTAAAATAAATTCAAATAAAATCAAGAAGAAAGCAAAAGTTGAGATGTCAATCTGTAACCAATATGTCCTCTGATATTTTCTCTGTGTGTCCCTTTGATGTTCCTCTGTGGTGGCGATGTTGTCTCCTCAAGCAAAAGGAGTTGCGGTGGCGACGGCCATTGACTGTGCACACTCCATAGTGTGGCAGGAGCTTCTACTACATACCACCTACTCACCTGACGCCACCCGCCGACAGGCGCTTCAAGGACGACGCGCACAGCCATTTATAATGCCTGTATATTATTACTTTTCACTTTGCCGAGCAAATTTACGAGCGAGCTGCGCAATTTTTCAACTTGTTACTTAGCGCGAGCGCCACTTAAACACTTTTAAACGCAATTTCAGCGCTGAATGCGAATTGAAGCTCTCTCGCTCGTGCCATGAAATATGGAATTCTAAGCGGGCCAAGACAATGCCATTCACTCCCCCCAACCCCTCAAGGGAGAAGGTGTGGTGGGCAAAAAGCAGCACACAGCGAGAGCCAGAGTCATAAATCATAATCTGCTGAGCATATTACATATAAAATATTGATGCTAAAGAGTTCAAAATACACACAACACAGATACACACAGAACACACACCGATGATGATAATAGCCACTAAACACCTACTTAGGGTAACTCAAGGGGGAAGCTGCTCAAAAATCCTTAAGCCGCATGGCACTTTAGTTATTTATGTTATATATATGCAAGGATATTTTGCTTTATTAGCCATTGCCCGAGCAGCTCTTAATAGTTTTTGTAGTCCCAGAGACCGCACACCGCACACACACACACACACACGGCGTATGAGCAATATTCAGTGGCCTGTAAAGTGTTGCTGGGTTTATGCGAGGGGCTATTCATGTATTTAATACATGAATTAGGGAAGAAGTTCATGTATTTGGGATGTTGACTATGAATTTTACTGCATTTCATAAGCTGGGCTGGTAAAAACTGAGCTTTTCTTGAATAAGGTGGCAACGCCAAGCAAAAATTAAATTAAACTAAACAAATTGCAATCGAAATAGTCAAATTAAATTAAAGTGGTCGTGGAGTCGAAGAGAGGTGAATGAGTACACAAGTAATTGGAATCCTTTTATTTCATTTGTTTATTAGTAAACAGCTGACTACACTTATTCTATAGGGTGGCATCTCTGTTAATATGTAGTTATAGGGTATTCAAGAATTCATATTATAAATAAATAATATGGAAATTCACTTATTCAAGAATTCATCTATTTAGGAAATCACATATTCAAGAAATCACAAATTTAGGAACTCAGATATTCATGAAATCACATTTTTTACAAATAACATTTTCAAGAATATCACGTATTCAAGAATTCATGAATAGCATAAACATACATAGTATGTGTGGGTAGAAAGCCAGGGAATATACATAGAATGTATGTAGATAAATAATTGAGCCAAGCCAAGCCAAGGTATTGAGCGGCACACACACCGCATAGAGAATATTGAATATTAAGTTAGATTCAATTAAACTTAAATTTATGATCAACTCCATGCTGGCCCAACTATAAATCCTGGCCATTTAAAATTCAAATTGTTGGCACCAGAGCAGAAGCTAATCCACATAATTCCATTGCCCGGGATATATATGTACATTATACTCGCTTCGTTCCTGCACGATTAACTCGCCATGTTTGCCTCTGTTTCACGGGGTTTTTCTCTCTTTTTTTTTTTGCATCCAACTCGACACAAATACCCACTGCAAATCCCCAAAAGACCGCAAACAAACGAAATCGAAATGGGAATGGAAATCGGTATCGGAATCGACACACAAAAAAAAAAGAAGAAATGGTGGCTAAACCTGCCATTTGAACATTTAAATTTCTATCGCCGAGCGATGCTTGCAGTCTGAATAAATTGACATAGTGAGATGGGGAAACAAAAATCGACGACATGCCAGGCAATGTCAATGTTTGGCCAACTGCCTGCCTGCCTGGCCTGGCTCTCTGTCCCAAATTGATGGATGGATGTTCGTGTGTGATTTCGCTCAGTGTGTGTGTAGGATGATGCACAAAACTTAAATGTGTTGCAGTGTGTGAATTTATGGGCCGGCAAGAAGGAGGACACTTTAAAGTGCCCGCCACTCGAGCTGAGCGACTTTTAATGAAGTCATGTCCCGGCGGCCGGAAGACCCCTGGAAGATGAATTGTCGGGTCAAGCCGCTCATTGGGGGTCAGCAATTAAAAACGCATAACTCACGACCCAATGAATCCTCCGACCTGGCAGAACTGGGTCCGGCTAAAACACTGACTGATGCGCCGCTGGAAAAAGGTGTGCGCCACGAGTATAATTAAATTTGCTAACCCAAAAGTAATTGGTGGCCCGTGCGCTGCAAAATGCTAAATGCCAGGTTGTGCACGGGACACGGGACACAGGACGCTGGATACTGGATGATCCTGATGAAGTAGACCGACCGAGGGCCGCCGCTGACATCCCCTTTAATTATCCCAACCGACACACGCGTGGAATGGGAACACGATATGGTTGTTAGGCATCCGGCGATGGGGCGGGGATAAATTGAATGTAAGCAGAGACAGGGAGCTTGTACAAAAACGAAGCCAAGGTGAGCGGTACACTGGAGAAAAAGGGTTAAAAAAAGCTGAAAAATAGAAATAGTAACAGTCATTATCAAGGGAATATGAGTTCTGCAAAGGCTATACATACTTTTGGGGCAAGAACATGTATTTTAGTTTACGCGGGTTTTAGTTTTTTTCTCTAATAAAAGTACCTTTCTTTAACTGCAGATATTATTTAAGAACAAAAATGTTTTTTAAATTTGGTAAATATGTGTTTTCAGCTGCAAAAATTTCGGCTTATCACTGGTTTTATTTTCATCAGTAATAAAACTACACTTTAACTGAAAATATTGTTCAATATAATAGCTATTAAAAAAATCTGCAAAATTATAAATTTTTATGTTCGTAAATAATTTTTATTGATGGTGTTTAGCACCGGTTATAGATTTATCTATAATTAAACTACGTTTCTTTAAGGAAAAATATTACTAAATAACGGATTATGAATAATTATTAATTATTTATTAAGAAAATTATAATTCTGCAAAATATAATTCTGCAAAATATAATTCTGCAAATATATATATAAAAATATATTTCAAGGTGAAAGGATTTTAGTTTATGTCTAATTATAGATTTTTCTATAATAATACTTTGTTTTATTTATTAGTATAAATAATTAGTTAAAGCGGTCCAGTCTCTTAGATTATCACGTCTTATAGCTTCAAATACTACCCTTCAATAACCAGAAATATATCTTAACTGCATTAAAAATTAAAGAAATAAGAACCAGCGCCTAAATAATATCGAAAAATTGGTTCCTTTACCTAATTAAATTATTCAACTCCCCCTTAAAATGAAGATAAAATATTTTCCTTAGTGCTGAAAGACCGCAGGAAGGTTGGAGCAGTGACAGCGACAATGACACATGATTATGTTTAGCCAGCAAAAGGAGGGATAGAGCTACGGGGGGGCGGGCGTCGCAGATGGGGCTTTTGGGCGACCGCAGCTACCTTTGACCTGGCCAAATCTGAACCCCGCTTTCCCCCGATGTCCCCTCTCCCCCCTAGATGGTAACATATTGTGGCACATTACATTAGTCTTGGCTAGTAGTGGCTCAGATCCCACCAGCCATCCTTTGCTTGTACGACACGAGCCATTATGCATACGTATGATTAATGAGATTCGTGTTATTGTTGATGTGCACACACACACACACACACAGACACACACAAACAAATACAGGACGGCCACTTTTTGTGCCGTGTCTGCTGCCTTTGACACTGGCGACCTTATCAATCAGTGGGTCCGCACAAAGGCGCCGTAATCACCTCGAAGCCTAAATAGAATCCGTCAAGCCAGAGAGAGTGGGCAGTTTGGTTGGTCCGCCAAATGGAACTCCAAGGGGTTCCGCTGCCAAAAACCGCAACTGCAGGCAGCAGCAAGGCCACTTCAATTTGTTGGCCCGGCGACCACATCACGAATTCATGACCCTTCGGACAAATAACCAGAAAACAAAACCAGAAGCCACCAGCAGCAGCAGGCCCCCAAACCATTCCGAAAAAAGAGGGAGAAACAATATGCAGCAGCCGCTGGGACATGGATGGGGAGGAGGAGAAAAGGAGGGGGAGAAAGAGGGGGAGAAATAGGAGGAGCGTAGGATTTGGTGGCCAAACCGACGTAACCAACCATCAATCAAAACGGGGACTACACTCCACACTGACAATGGGCGTGCCCAAATTGTTCTGCCTCCGCCTCTAGTGACAGAAATTGTTTTGTCCACGCGGCGTATGCGTGATGTGGCCACAAAACCAAAAATAGAAGGCCCAAACGATCAGCGCCCAGCAGCGTCCCCCTCTCGCTGATAATTATCACCTAGCCGAGAGCAACATTTTCATAATCACAATTATTTATTAATTAACTCGAACTGTCCGTCCGTCACTCTCTCCTCTCTCGCTCCCCTCTCCCGTCAGTCAATGTCAATTGCTATATAATTGAAAAGCGGACATCCCTTTGAAAGTTTCATCATCCGCGAGGACATTGCATGAAAATAGAATGTTTTGCTGCTGCAGCTGATGGTGGCGGACTTTGGCCCCCATTTAATTTATGGCATTCGCTGACAAGCGATTTAGATTGATTGTCCCGCGGAGATTAATTAATAACCGCTGGCACGCGAAACTAATTTAAGGCTTTAATTTGCAGCCTTGTAAACTTCCGTTTGGAGAACATGTACAAAGGTGTGTGCTTTCCGCGTGCAAATAAATGTCAAAGCAAAGGCACGCTGACAGCTGCTTGACGAGACAAACAAATCTAGAAATTAATTTCGCTCCATTTCAGGGCCTTTTGCCGTCGAATTAAATGTCAAATATTGCCCGGCAAATAGCGGGAATTAATTAACGAAGGAGGACCTGCACTACACTGGCCAGCAGGGGGAAAGATGTTGTTTGGCCAGCGGTGCGTATGATTAATATGGCCAAGTGTTCCCGTTCGGCGGGATCTTCGCCAGCGGCGGCGGCGCGTCCTTCGCACGTGTTTGGCATTTCTTCGATGGCACTTTTTAAACTCAACAATGCGCCACGCCCACAAGTTGCTGCCACATTGGGTTTCCTTCTTGTATTTTTTTTTTTTCGGGACATAAATCTCTCGAGTGTCACATAAAATTTCCGCACATGTACGGAATCAAAATGAAAAGAAATCGTGGCGGTGGCGGAGGCGGGTGCTGGGGGTGTCGTAGTGCAATAAGTTATCAAAGTTAATAATTCTTAATGTTAGTGCATAAATAAGGCCCGAGACAGGGCCCGGACAGGGAACGGACAGACGTCGTATAGAGGAGGTCGACGTATCAGGGACTTGTCACAGCCAGCGCCCATAAAAGTATGCTTCCAAATAAATACGACACAAGAATCCGAGAAGGCAATCCGAGAAGAAGTAACGAATAAAGGAGGAAATTTAAAATTTATGCAAAAAGCAAAAGCAACAGCAGGACGTGGAAGAAATCCAACTGACTGAAGGCTAATTTGCATAAAGAAAAAAGCGCCCGGCGACAGAGAAGGCGAAGGCATCTCCGCCATCGTGTGGGTGTAGCCCGTGCTGGGCTGTGCTGCTCAGTGGCCTGGCAAATATGAAACGTAAAGTGTTTCATGCTGACATCGCGACATAAAACATATACAGACATTGGCAGCATGGATGGCATGTGTTGTTGGTACAAATGTTTCCCTTTTTATTTGGCAGGCCTTTTGGCTAATAGCGCTCACTCTGGACGGGGGGACTGTGTTTGGCCAAGAGCAGCAAAGCAGCAAAGCAGAAATGCCAGCCAGTCAGCCAGCGATAATAAAGCGCACAGCACTAGTCATGCATGTCCTGTAGAGGTCCACAGAAAACAATTTAAGAGGCTTGAGGATAAGGAATTAATGTAATAAATAAATATGTGTATTAAATTGCACAATTAATAATGAAGAAATAATACAAAAAAAAAGTAAGAAAAGCTAACTTCGGGCGGAATCGAAGTTGATATACCCTTGCAGATAATTTGTTACTTATTAAACAAGATTTTGATACTAAGAGCATAAATTACACGAAACACCCTGTTTCGCATATATGTTTTTTGGTAGCTATCACATATAGTAGGCCGATTTGAATGAAAATTTTAACAAAGTGCTCTTGCCATTTAAAAAGAGCATGTATAATGTAAAATTTATGTATAAAATATATCAATTTAGACCGACCTTTCCTATGGCAGCCAAA
This sequence comes from Drosophila baimaii, assembly GCA_018874675.1. NCBI lineage: Eukaryota > Metazoa > Arthropoda > Insecta > Diptera > Drosophilidae > Drosophila > Drosophila baimaii. Next base: position 25,284 of record JAEIIU010047403.1, read on the forward strand.
GAACTCCTTGAAAGTTTTTTTCCCATTTATTTTCCATTTATATTTCTCTGATATCTAAAACACCATATTGTTCGGCCACAAATTGAGCCATTTTAATGCAAAACTAAACCCAATTTATGGCCATATTTCTCCTGGTGTAACCCAAAACCCTGTCCCAAAAAGGGGCAGCAATTTAAAAGGGTCTCCCACTCTCTTCCTCTCTCTCTCCGATTATGTCCAGACATTGGCATTGCTTTTGGTTTTATGTGGCTTCTCTAACCTATTTGATTTGGCCACAAATACACAGCCCGTTATGAATATGGAGAAAAATGTCACTGGGCTCAATGCTTATGGCCAAGTGTTTTAATTTCTGGCTTAATTGCCAGGCCAAAGAAATATCTGGAGGGGGGTTGGTATATGCCAGATATCTTTATTCCCCCTTGGGGCTATTTCTTAATCACTTAATTGGCGAAAAGTTTTTCCTTTTCCCCTTGGAAAAAGTTTGGACTCCTTGGACTCGTGAAAATTTTCAGCTCATCCCGGAGATAACACAAGAGAGACAAGAGACAAGAGAGTACAAGCGTTTTCGCTTTTGGCCAGCCATCTATCTTGGGCTGTTTGGAAAATTATGACTTGAGCCGGCAGCCAAAAAGGCCAAAGGACTTGGCCTGGGTGGCGTGGCCAAGGCAAGGCCCCGCAAAGTTCGTTGTGCCACATTTCATTTGGCTAAAAGTGCTTGTGGTTCTCGTAAATGATGCCCGTGGGCTATCAGAACGATTGCTTCATGTTTGCGATTGAATGGATGCAGTCCAGGCCAGGTTAGACCAATCCATTCCTGCCCTGGCCCCGGTTTTAATACTTTTAACTGGCCGGCCAGCAGGGATTCGAAGTTGCAGCTTCTCCTGGCAACTTGGGCCAGAACCAGCAGAGCGTAACTAGGCAAACTAGCTGGAGTGCAGGTCCATCTCCACGGCACACACAGCTCTCCAGCTCTCCGAGGTGATTATTTTGCAATTGTTGTGCCAATTTTTAACGCAAATTGTTGCCTTTACACGCTCAGTAGGTACGGCCAAGGCCAAGAGCGAAAGGGGGGGACGTGGATACCAGAGGGAGAAGGAGGCATATTTTGATTTCATTATGCCGGCAGCAGGCGGAATATTTCCAGGGCTCCCTCCCCCCATTATAATGGCCAGATGTAGGCATTTATGTACATTATTATGCCGCTCCTTCCCTTCTCCTTATTTTTTTTTTGTATTTTTACGTTCTGCTTGCTTACACCGGGACCACCTCGTCCTCCTCCTGCTCCTGTTTTGGCTCCTCCATGGGGGCTTGTTAAATGATTGACCTAGGCTCCTCCACACTCCACACTCACCTCCCCCCTGTCACTGCTATTATTGTTATGGCAATCGCCTTGATTGCACGTTAGCAGCATATAATTATATCCTGACGGAGGAGGACTATATATACATATATATAATTTCAGGCCAAACCATGGCTTCCCTGGTTCCTAGTTTAAATGTTATTGGTTCGAAATAAATTGTGGCATTCTGCTGTTATTGGAAATATCTTATAGGGGTTGTGTTTGCTTTTGGTATAATTAAGTTGGTATTATTAGTTGAGAGCAGGAACGGTTTAGCTATTTATAATATATGGGTATTATATTATTATTATTATAAAGTAGGGTAAATAAAAAGAAAGCAAATTATAAGTAAAAACCTAAAAGAAACTTGATTTATTGAAAGATTACAAGCTTATGTATTATTAATAAATAGTAAGATTTAAGAATAATCAGTAGATAGAACACAATAATTATAATATAACCATAATATTAGTTACATTTATTTATTTATTTACAAACTGTATGCTTAAAGTTACAAACTAAAGCTACAGGAAGGGAGCAGCCATGACTACTAAGGCCTTAGGCTGGCTTAAATTAAATACATTTC